>JBBBDQ010001554.1:1617500-1889092 GCA_037127315.1 Ascarosepion bandense | reverse complement strand
GAAAGAATGTCTAGTAACATTCAAACTAATAACATTCCACAAAAACACCAATGAGACCTTAAACTTGCAACTCATTTCTTCTCTGACTTTGACCAGGTGGTTCAGTGGGGGAAAGAATGGGTTGGGTAACATTCAAACTAATAACATTCCACAAAAACACCAATGACCTTAAACTTGCAACTCATTTCCTTCTCTGACTCTGACCAGGTGGTTAAGTGGGGAAAGAATGTCTAGTAACATTCAAACTAATAACATTCCACAAAAACACCAATGAGACCTTAAACTTGCAACTCATTTCCTTCTCTGACTTTGACCAGGTGGTTCAGTGGGGAAAGAATGTCTAGTAACATTCAAACTAATAACATTCCACAAAAACACCAATGAGACCTTAAACTTGCAACTCATTTCTTCTCTGACTTTGACCAGGTGGTTCAGTGGGGGGAAAGAATGTCTAGTAACATTCAAATCACTAACATTCCACAAAAACACCAATGAGACCTTAAACTTGCAACTCATTTCTTCTCTGACTTTGACCAGGTGGTTCAGTGGGGGAAAGAATGTCTAGTAACATTCAAACTAATAACATTCCACAAAAACACCAATGAGACCTTAAACTTGCAACTCATTTCTTCTCTGACTTTGACCAGGTGGTTAATGGGGGAAAGAATGGCTAGTAACATTCAAACTAATAACATTCTACAAAAACACCAATGAGACCTTAAACTTGCAACTCATTTCTTCTTGACTCCCTGACCAGGTGGTTAAGTGGGGGGAAAGAATGTCTAGTAACATTCAAACTAATAACATTCCACAAAAACACCAATGAGACCTTAAAACTCTGCAACTCATTTCTTCTCTGACTTTGACCAGGTGGTTCAGTGGGGGAAAGAATGTCTAGTATCATTCAAACTAATAACATTCCACAAAAACACCATAATGAGACCTTAAACTTGCAACTCATTTCTTCTCTGACTTTGACCAGGTGGTTCAGTGGGGGGAAAGAATGTCTAGTAACATTCAACTAATAACATTCCACAAAAACACCAATGAGACCTTATACTTGCAACTCATTTCTTCTTGACTTTGACCAGGTGGTTCAGTGGGGGGAAAGAATGTCTAGTAACATTCAAACTAATAACATTCCACAAAAAAACACCAATGAGACCTTAAACTGCAACTCATTTCTTCTCTGACTTGACCAGGTGGTTAATGGGGAAAGATAGAATGGCTAGTAACATTCAAACTAATAACATTCTACAAAAACACCAATGAGACCTTAAACTTGCAACTCATTTCTTCTCTGACTCCTGACCAGGTGGTTAAGTGGGGAAAGAATGTCTAGTAACATTCAAACTAATAACATTCCACAAAAACACCAATGAGACCTTAAACTTGCAACTCATTTCTTCTCTGACTTTGACCAGGTAGTGGGGGAAAGAATGTCTAGTAACATTCAAACTAATAACATTCCACAAAAACACCAATGAGACCTTAAACTTGCAACTCATTTCTTCTCTGACTTTGACCAGGTGGTTCAGTGGGGAAAGAATGTCTAGTAACATTCAAACTAATAACATTCCACAAAAACACCAATGAGACCTTAAACTTGCAACTCATTTCTTCTCTGACTTTGACCAGGTGGTTCAGTGGGGGAAAGAATACCCAGTAACACAACCAAATAACATCTTACCAAAACACCAATGAGACCTTAAACTTGCAACTCATTTCTTCTTCTGACTTTGACCAGGTGGTTCAGTGGGGGGAAAGAATGGCTAGTAACATTCAAACTAATAACATTCCACAAAACACCACAGAGACTTTAAACTTTGCAACTCATTTCTTCTCTGACTCTGACCAGGTGGTTCAGTGGGGGAAAGAATGGCGGTAACATTCAAACTAATAACATTCCACCGGCACCAAGCAAACTTCAAACTTGCATCTATCATGTTGGGTGGCTGTGTGCTCAAAGAGGTTCCTTTCCTATTGGGACTCAAGCTCGCCTCAGTGGAGCTCAATTATCTAATTCATTAGTGAAGATGCTGGAAAAATATTTTTTCATTGTCCAGCTTTAGTTAATTGCCAACTCTCTCTGCTAGACTTGATCTTCATGAGAGCTAGAACTGACCAAGAATGGTATATCTCTGCTGTAGTTGCCACTTGTAGTTATTTTCTTCTTGCTTATAAGCAATTTCGGTAATCAGTTTCCTTCAACCAACAGAGTAGTGGTATGAACACAAGTCAAACAATCCACAATCACTGCTCACAACACTTCACTCCTGTTCACTACAGCAGTTGCACCTCACCCTTTTTTTGTCACCTCTTTATGCACTTTTTTAGTTTGATTGTCAGCTAAAATTTATATATGTTAAGAGGGATTCCCACTAGAGTCTATCTAACTCTGAGATTTGTTTCAAATGTATGACTTGTGAAAATGCTTTTTGTTTTTTCAGACATCCTACATGCAAGAAAAATCTGATTATGTTTTCTGTTTTGCTTTCTTTTGTGATTTTTTGCAAGTGTTCTTTAAATTATTTTCTGAATCCTTCAAGGTTGCTCCTTGTCATGGCGGACGGACTTTCATGGTCCAATGACTCTAAGAATAATGCTATCAAGATTTCTAAACTCCTGATAGTGTCAATCTTAGTGGCAAGGTTGAAAATGAGAAACTGGACAAAGCATACCCAACCTCAATGATAGAAATAGAATGAATGGCAACTACAACACATTTCAATAGTTGAATTAGCGAATGGAGAGGGCTATGCATGATGGACTTGCGACAGAAGACACCACTTTAAATTATAAATCTACCTGGTATCCTGTCTACACAAATTTCCTTGAGCTAATGGATTGGCAACTAGGTCTCATCCTTTTACAGTAAAAACAATCAAATGTAACTGCCACTTTTACTCTAGAAATTTCTAATTCATCTTGCAGATTCATATATCTACATTTCATCCGGGCATTGAACATTGTTGCCATATCTGGGGTTGGGTGCCTCTGCTATTCATCTTGAGGTGCTCAATAAAATTCAAAGAAGGATCTGCAACATAATCAATCCTGGTTTAGCAACTCAATTTCTGTAACTTTCTAACCGATGGGGTGTAGGTTCCCTCTGTCTTTTTTACAAATATTTTCATGGCTTCTGCTCTGATGATCTCTCTTCCCTGATGCCCCAACTACATGAATTTACTTGTGCTACTAGACTGGCTTGTATATCCCATCCTATTATCATTTCTCTGACCGCCCTTGTATTTTGTTCTTTTTGTTTTTGCTCTCCTCTCATGTAACGCCATGCACACCAGTGGTAGTACTGCTTTGCTTGGGGTGAAAAGATTATAAAAAATAACAGCAACAGTCCATTGAAGTTTCATTATTGAATTTTACATGTCTCATTCCATGGATGCTACTGAAGAAGCTCATGAAATGGAATGTGTAACAAATTCACATCATCAGCATTTTCTTTCACCTCCAACAAACTCTTGCAAAGTAAAACAGCAATAGAAAATGGATGATGGAGCAGGTTTTAAACTGGAACCTTCTAGTCCTGAACTTGAACATTAGCAGTGAATTTAGTCATCAACACTATCCTCACAAAGGAAGCATTCAGCAAAGAAAAATATTAAATTCTTGGTTACTAGATAATGCTGACAACAAGTATAATCTGTGTAACTTCTGCTAAGATTATGTTCACCAATATATATACATACAAATCAGATCTTCCACAGTGAACTAAAAAACATAAAACAGACACTCATCAATAATAATTTTCCCAACTACATAGTTGATGAACAAATACGTTATTTTCTTAAAAAGCTTAACATGGAAAAAACAACACATGATACTAACCCAACCAATCCTAAACATATCACTCTCTTATACCGTAGCCAGATGCACTCCAACTACCAACTAGATGAAAACATCCTAAAAAAACTCATAAATACTAATATTTCTCCGACAGACTCTAACAAAAGAATTAAGTTTATTATATATTACACTAAATCCACTACATCTAATTCATTTGTCCGCAATGACTCTTCCCCCACCGTTAGTGATTTGCAAAAAACCAATGTAGTATATAAATTCATATGTCCATTTAGAGAATGTATCTCTAACAACCTCAATAATATCTACATTGGCCACACCACAAATTCACTCTGACGACGTCTGACATTGCACTTAAATGAAAATTCAAATATATTCCGTCATTTAGAACAACACGGTTATCAACGCACACTTCTGAGAAAAACGCTTGTTGATAACACGTACATACTCAAACAAGAAAATAACAAACAGAAACTAAAAATCCTCGAAGCACTCTACATTAAACAATTTAAACCTGGTTTGAATACAATCAATTTTGATATTTCCAATAACGTACTCAAATGTCTGTAATCAGACCAGGGACCATAACACCACTATTTTGTCACTGTCTTCGGCCATCCGCCATGGTAGGGATGGACTTATATTTTCAATTCAATTCTCTTTATTGTTAATAGCTTAAATGTTCTATGTTTACTGTGTGTTAATATTTACTCTTTGATAATGCCTTATGTGAGCTGAAAGCTTAGACCTGATAAAAAATTCAACAAATACTGTGATTTTTTGTTGTCTTTCAACGACATCACCATCAAGTCTATCAGACGGTATGAACGGATCCTACACAAAATTAATAGACAAAACTTGTCTATATTATTCAATGAAACCTGCATTAATATATATATATATATATATAGATAGATAGATAGATAGATATTTATTATAAATTATAATTTATAATTTATAATATATATTCATAGCTCTATTTCTATATTGAGCACTGTTTTAAATTAATGTTTTGAACATTGTTAATATTTTCTTCATTTCTTATTCATTTGGATATGCTAATGACCATCACTAAATATATATACCAGGCTCTCAACGAGAATGGCAAAGCTCAAACTGTTGCCCTGGATATTTCAAAAGCATTTGACAGAGTCTGGCATGCTGGCCTTCTAAGCAAGCTGCGGAGGTATGGTATAACTGGACAATTGTTTGACCTAATCCAGTCATTTCTCTCTAATCATACAGTGAAGGTAATATTAAACAGGCATGCCTCCCTGATGTGGACTCAAATTGGGGGCCACAGAAGGAAAACACGGAACATGGGTTAGAGGTAAAGAAAGATATATTAAACAGAAAGGTTACAAAGAACAGTATAAGAGTAAGCGGAGCTTACTATCCAGTGTTGTCCGATATTGGTAGTCGTATGTGGCTGCGCACTACTAGTGCTACTCCGCTAATACTAACATTCACACAGTAATATATTACTGGAAGATTCCATGATGTAGGTAAGGATCGGTCTCACAACACCCCCTCTTCCAACAGTTTTCCTCTTTTTTCTTTTTTTTTTTGAAAGGAGAAAAAAAAGTAAAACTGTTAAATCTTCTTCCTCTTGGGATTCACATCGAGTGATTGAGTAAATTTTCTCTTTCTCCCCGAGAGCCGTATTTCCGGAGAAACTTGGGGCATGTCAGGATCAAAATGTTCAAATATTAAATCAATTGGCTCTTCACAGATATTTTGTGGTGATTTCTCAGATTCATTTAAACGGCATTTCCTGAGCTGGTTCATATGGCGTTTGCGGGTGTTTTTCGGTCTCTGGACAATATGGACCAGTTCGCCAATTCTCTGTTAGATGTTGCCTACTTCCCAGAATGTAATGTTGTTTTTGTAAGCCTTAAAAAGGACTTTGTCACCAGGATTAATGTATTTCTTAGGGAGTGAGATGGTTTTTCTGAACTTCACTTGCCGTGGAATGAGTTTATCAAAAACGGGCTTGATTTTTCTTGTGAACATTGTTTCTCTGATGGTAGTAAAGATCTTGATGTGTGTACTATGGCTTTTTGCAAACCATCTGTCAGTTTATGGAGAATGCAAGCACCAATGCCATATGGGCTTGCATCACTTATGACTATGATGTTGAGATTAGGGTCATAGTGGGTAAGGGAGAGATCTGAAGTAAGCGTTTTCTTGATCTTCTCGAATGTGTCTTGGCATTCAGGGGTCCATAACCATGCTTCATCCTTTTTTAAGAGTTCATTGAGAGGTCCTCTCGAATTCTGCATGTTCTTAATGTAACCTTGGTAGAAGTTTGCAAGGCCGAGGAAGCTTTGTAACAATTGAACATTAACTGGGGCCAGCCTGATTCTGATCGCATTAGCTCTTTCTCGATCCAGCCGACGACTGTCTCTATTTATAATGTGACCTAGGTATTTGATCTCTGGTAAGAAAAAGTCACACTTTGCTTCCTTAACCTTAAGCCCGTATTCTTGTAACTACTTGAATATATTTATTATATGGTTCTGGTGATCTGCCATCATTTTACTGGTCACCAGTATATTATCCAAATAGGCTGTTGTGTAGTCAAGGTTGCCCAGCATGGTGTTCATGACCTGCTGAAAGATTGCAGGTGCAACCTTGACACCAAAAGCCAGTCTGTTATATTTGTACAGACCTTTATGGGTATTTATGCAGAGCAATTTGGAACTTTCTTCATCCACCTCTATCTGAATGTATGTGTCTGAGAGGTTTATTTTTTCGCCATTCAATTTGTTGAAGATTTCCTCAGGGCCTGGGAAGGAATAATGGTGATCCTGCAAGGCATTGTTTAGCCCTGTGGAAAAATCAGCACATACTCATATTTGGTTGGACTTCTTTTTGACATAGACCATAGGTGCTGCCTATTCATTATTATTTGTTTTGGATAAAATACCCGCTTGTTCGAGTCTATCTAATTCTTTGTTGATCTGCTCTAGAGCAGCGAAAAGGACATTTCGTTTCTTTTTGAAAACTGGTCTTGCACCCTTCTTCACCTTAAACTTAGCTTTTAATTTTGGACATTTCCCAAGGCCGCCAGAAAACCCTGGGGAAATTGTTGTTTGAGTTCCTTTTTGAGATTTGTCGAATTGGATGTTGTACTTTTTGTTTTTCAGCAAAAAGTGCTCATTGGGCAATCTCATAGATTGAATTTTTCTATCCAATCCATTTCGAATAGGTTATTCAAATTTTTTAGTACATAGGCTTTCAGCTTTTTGGTAACTCCATTTAGTGTTACTGTAAGGATCACCTCACCTAAGATGTAATATTCTCACCAGTTATGGATTTTGCTGCATTGTCTGTCTTTAATAGGGTTGGCTTGTTTAACTTTCGCCAAGTACACCAGTTGATGATTGCTAGGTTAGAACCAAAATCAAGCTGGAATTTATAGAGTTATTGAAAATACCGACAGTCACATATTTTCTTAAATTCCTATCGACTATGTTGTCTGATTGGTCTTGCCTAATTTTACTTTTGTGTTTCCTCATTTTGTTGGCGTACCAGCACTGAGTTAAGTTATGACCATTTTTACGTATGTTTTCTTCTTGGAATTTCATCCAATGCCATTTTCCACAGTGGTAACATGGTCTGGGAGGTTTCTTTAGCCTATTCATGATTTGTTTATTGTGGGATTTAGAACATGAGATTTGACTTTTGTCTCTTTGTGGGGAATAAGAGGTTGGGTTGCTTCTGATTTTTTTATTCTGAGCCACACCTGATTCCTTGATCATTTTTGATTCACACTTGACAGAAATTACTCTTTGTTGGAAAGTCAATTCCTGTTCATTTTCGAGTTTGTTAAGTACCCAACGTATGACCTTTACAAGTAATTCTTCAAGTTGTTTTTGCAGTAGTTCTGTTTTCTGAAGTGTAAATTCTTAGAATTCTCTTTGTTGTTTATGTAACTCCATAAACAATTGTTGCTGTCTTTTGTCTGACTTTTGTTGGTAGAGTTGCTGTCTATCTTTGCTTCTTTGTTGTTGAAGTTTCTATTTTGTTCGTTGGTCCAACTGTAATTTGAGAAATCTTTCTTTCAATTTCTGCTGTCTTTCATCTGATTTTTGTTGGTGGTCCATCTGGACCTTTAACATTTGGACAATTATTTTTTTGAATTCTTCCATATTTAATAAAAAAAAATGACAGCAATTTTATAATATGTAGAATAAAGAGATCAAAGATCACAGAAAAAAAAATGACAGCAATTACTGTTGCTTTGAAAACCCGTGTACCAAGATTTTTTTTTCTTTTGTAAAAAAAAGTGCACAGACAATTAATAAAATTAAGAAGAACTACTTACTGGTTTAGTTCTTCTGAGATACTGTTGTTTCATTAATTTCAATGTGACCATTTAAATTTTCTCCACATTTATTATTTTTTTTCCTCTAGCAAAAAAACAAAATTTCAGCAAGGAAAGGGAAAAAAATTATTTCTTGGAAGGCGCTCAACAGTTCATTAGCCTAAGTATTTGCAATTAAGTAGGTTTTTTTTTTCTCTTTTCTTTTCTTTGCCGGGGGGAATTTTGTAATTGTTGACAAAAAAATATTTTTTTTAGAAGTGTGGGGAGATGAATATCACTTAGACAGTAAAAAAAAAATAAAGGCACTGGATTTTTTTTCCTTCTTTTGGGAGTACTTGCTCTTTTTCTCTTTTTTTTTTTTTTAGCAAAACTCGCCTCGGTGAATTTGAGGGGACAGTAATTTTATGCACGAGATTTGTAGGAATTCAATCAATTCCATAAAATTTTAAACACTTTGCTGAATTCAAAACTTGGTGAATAGTTCTTCTGAACTTGAGTCAAATGTTGGTGAGAAAGTGAATGGAGTTGAGCTCCTAGGTCAGGATTGATTATATTGCAGATTATCCTTTGCATTTTGTCAAAAACCTTGAAATGAATAGAAAGAGCACACGTCCAAATGTGACAGCAGTATTCAATGCACAAGCAGATGGTAGATTTATATATGTGCAAGCTAGATTCAGACAAGAAAAACTTCCTGGCTCTACACAGTTAACCAAACTTGTTAGCAGTAGATTTAGCTATTGATTCAATGTAGTTATTCCACTTGAGATCAGCTGAGAGATTTAAACCAATGAAGCGCAGTGTATTGCTTTCAGGGAGACTAGTGTTATCCAAGTTGATTGAGGGCAGTAAAGATTGTTTAAGGTGGTTAAAGGATAGCAACTTCGTTTTGGAAGCATTCATATTTATGAGCCAATTTTTACCCCATTCCACCACAGATTGGAGATACTTTTCAAGATCTGCAGCAAGGTTTGTTACCCTTGGCAGATTTCTTATCGGGGCAGGGGTAAATAGTGGCATTGTCAGGGTAGATGCCTTCTTAGGATCTGATTATATCAGGGAGATTGTTGATGAAGATCAGAAAAAGCGTAGGATTTATGATAGAGCCTTGAGAGACACATATGATAGGATCTGGAAGCATACCCATTCAACACTACCTTCATTATGCTATTTGCAATGAATGACTAGATTAGATCAAAGAAGCAACCAGTTATACCACAGCCCTGTAGCTTGCACAGAAGGCCAGCATGCCAGACTGTCAAATGCTTTCAAGATACCTAGGGCAACAGCTTGAGCATTGCGTTCTTATTGGAATCCTGATATATATAGTCTGTGATGGTCATTAGCATATCAGCAGTAGACTTGGTGAAGTGAAAGCAATATTGATTGTTGGAAAAGTGAAAATGATATTGTTTGTTCCTGCTTTTGCATTGCTCACAGTACATTGATAATTTTCTCATACACATTTCTTTTGATGAGCAACTCCGATTTTTCTATTGGACTAACCTTTATTACTCTGTGACTTCACTTGCTACACAAAAAGTTTATCCTGTGGCTTTTTTCTCTCCTCCTGATTACTCTCCTTTTGTTCTTAATCCTTAGTAAAGTTTCTTATTTATATTTCTTTTGCAGCTAATAATCTCTTGGGTCATAACAGCTTTCTACCATCCTCCTAATTAGTCTCCTTTTGTTGTTAATCCTTAGTAAAGTTTCTTATTTATATTTCTTTTACAGCTAATAATCTCTTGGGTCATAACAGCTTTCTACCATCCTCCTAATTAGTCTCCTTTTGTTGTTAATCCTTAGTAAAGTTTCTTATTTATATTTCTTTTACAGCTAATAATCTCTTGGGTCATAACAGCTTTCTACCATCCTCCTAATTAGTCTCCTTTTGTTGTTAATCCTTAGTAAAGTTTCTTATTTATATTTCTTTTACAGCTAATAATCTCTTGGGTCATAACAGCTTTCTACCATCCTCCTAATTACTCTCCTTTTGTTGTTAATCCTTAGTAAAGTTTCTTATTTATATTTCTTTTACAGCTAATAATCTCTTGGGTCATAACAGCTTTCTACCATCCTCCTAATTAGTCTCCTTTTGTTGTTAATCCTTAGTAAAGTTTCTTATTTATATTTCTTTTACAGCTAATAATCTCTTGGGTCATAACAACTTTCTACCATCCTTCTAATTTCTCTCCTTTTGTTCTTAATCCTTAGTAAAGTTTCTTATTTATATTTCTTTTCAAGCCAATAATCTCTTGAGTCATAACAGTTTTCTACCATCCTCCTGATTACTATTCTTTTGTTCTTGCTCTTTAATGAAGTTTCTGTTTTCTAATTCTCCTACATCCAGTAATCCCTTGTGTCTTACTGGTCTTACTGCCTGTCTTCTATGTAAATGATAATATTCTTAGATGTCTTTTATAAGAAAGCAATGTTTCTAGAAAATAAGTTTTTTTTTGTTAAGTTCCCTGTTATTGCTCTTTCTAATCTTTTGTTTAAATTAGTTTGAAAAGTCAATATCTTGATTATATCTTTATGTTTTTCTTCGAATTACATGTTCTGTTCATTTCAGTTGGTGTTGCTGTTAAAAGTCTTCAAGTGATGTCATTTCTGTTGTATTTGGTAAAGTTCTTTGTTTACAATTTTAAAGTGCCAGTCTACAAAATCCAACAAAGAAAAGATCCCCTTCAAGACCCACAGTCCATTTGCTTAAATCAATTTTTAATCATTGCTCCAAGAAAGCACTTCTGAACGAGTTTGACGCCATGCATATGAGATTCTAGATCTGACAAGGCTATTTTAGAACATGACCCGAGTTCCTAACTAACCCAAAACATTATTTCCCTCACACTTGTCTCTTTTGTTAACAACTGTGCATTCTGTGTTCTTTCACTTAAAAGTTCTTTTTTTAGCTTTCCATTACTACTTTGTCTGTGATTTCTTTCAGTTTTCTTTTTGAATTTGCCATCAACTTGGTGTCATCCACGAATCTATGTTATTAAGATTATAGCTGCCAATAATAAATCTGGGAAATTCTTTGATTTTTTTCTGATATTATCTCAATAAATCAATTTTTTTCAGAAAATAACCTTGTATTTTAGTATTCCACAAACTCATACAGGCACACATTGATGCAGACTGTCTGTTTCTTTTATATACCATGATCCTTCATGGTATGAGATCTCATGAGTCTCCACAACATCCTATTCTTTGTAGCTCTTAGCAGTTTTTGTCCTCTTCTCTTTCCCTGTTCTGCCATCTTTATATACACAAGCTCAATGTTTCCTTCAATATATCCTGTGAGTGTCAAATTCTCCAATTCCTCTTTCCACATCATATCCTAGAATTTTTAACTATTTCTAAGTACAATTTTCATTTTTTTCCCTATTATCCATAAAACTTTGTAATTGATTACATGTTCAATCCATTTTATTCTCATCATCTTACTGTAGAATAACATCCCTCTTGCCTCAAGTTCTCTTTTTTTTGTGAGAGTACTAATAGATAATTACATGAGAATATGGTCATCTTGAAAATGAAACATTTTAATTGAATTCAGATTAATCCCATACAGTCATACTTTTGTGCTTTTAAGCATAACAGAAATTAGTCAAATGTCTTTTTTTTCTTTTTTTTTTAATCATATCACCCCAAGCAAGGCGAAAACGCCACTGATCTGCAGGGGGCTACGTGAGAGTGAAAAGATTGGAAAAGAGAAACCGGAAACCACATCCTAACCAGGAAACAAGGGATGAGCCTCTTCACCTGTTCAATAGACGTGGGTGGAGTGTGAACCGGGCGATAGTCCAATTGAAAAAAATAAAATAAAATAAAATAAAATAAAAAAAAGAGTGAAAAGATTGGAAAAGAGAAAAACTGGAAACCACATCCTAACCAGGAAACAAGGGATGAGCCTCTTCACCTGTTCACCTGCATAGAAACATAAAATAAACTGCAGTAACTCCTAGAGAAGCACTATAAGAAAGCAAGAAGAAAGGACTAAACATTATTTGTAAGAAGACAGAATGTATAATTGTTAGAAGACAGAATGTATAACTGTCAGCAAGATCTGAATTACTAATTCCAGAAGCCAAATTCAATAAAGGATGAAAATTTAAAATACTGGAAAAATGTAAAATACTGAGAAAATTTAAAATACTGGAAAAATTGAAAATACTTGAAAAATTTAAATACCTGGAAAAATTTAAATATCTGTGAAATTTAAATAGCTGAGTAAAATCAAATATCTAGGAACATCTAAAAATCTGGGAAAATTTAGATATCTGGGAAATTTTAAATACCTGGCAAAATTTAAATATCTGTGAAATTTAAATAGCTGAGTAAAATCAAATATCTAGGAACATCTAAAAATCTGGGAAAATTTAGATATCTGGGAAATTTTAAATACCTGGAAAAATTTAAATATCTGTGAAATTTAAATAGCTGAGTAAAACCAAATATCTAGGAACGTCTAAAAGTCTGGGAAAATTTAGATATCTGACAGAGAACAGAAAACAGAAAATGAGACACTGAAATCCAAAACACATGTGAATATCAGAATTTAAAAAAAAAGATATAAAAACTTTATTCTGCAACACAGTATGTATGAATATAATTTAGTCATATTGATGATTTCATTTTATTAGTTTTATCAAATCTTTTTAGTAACAATAATTGAAATGGTCCTTTAACAATAACATTATGCTATTTTATTTATTATTCATATAAATCTTCTTTTCATATTTACTGAGACATTTTTATTAATTTTAACTTACGATAGTCAAAATTGCTAGAACATGTAGTGAGAAAAAAGAAGACTTGGAAAATTTAATACTCAATTTATTAAAGGCAGGAAAGACAGAGGGAAAACAGCCAGTAACCTACCTAATTAGATTGTGTAAATGGATGGCAGAACAAGAGAATGGAAGACTAAATATGATAAGAACTTTTTTTATGTGCCTTGTCCTTTCAGGAAGTAGGTGATCATAGCCTTCCATGTCTCTCTATCCCTGATGGCTCTTAGCACGCTTTCTCCTGTTACACCACACAACCTCCATTCTGTCATTCACCTGCTAAGACCCTTCAAATATGTTATTCTTTGCTTTCCTCTGTCTTCTTTACCCGCTATCTGACCTGTTAGTATCAGGTTCCCCAAGCCCTCATTGCATGTCCTAGGAACTTTAGTTGTTTGTTCCTGATGCTCAATATTAATTTCTTTTTCCTTTCCATACTTTCCAAAACCTCATCATTGCTCACATGCTCAGTCCATGATTTCCACAGCATCCTTCTGTAGAATCACAATCAACTTGCTCCAAGTTTTTCCTTCATCTTTGATGATATTGTACAGCATTCACTGCCATATTGAAAAACTGAAATTACATAGCAATCCAGTACTCTGTTCTTTGTTTCTAGTGAATGTTTCCTGTCTCTTAATACTTTTCTCAGCTTCTGGAATGGGTTTTTGCCATGCCAATTTGACTTTGGATCTCTGTGTTGCACTTTCCATCTTTTGTTAGAACACTTCCCATGTATTTAAATCTTTGCATCTGTTTGATTTTAGTATTCCCCACTTGTATTTTGCATTTTGAGCTGCTCTTTTTGCTGATGACCATGCATTCAGTTTTATTGCAGTTTATTTGTAGTCCTTTTTTGTCACTCTCTTCAGCTACCTTCTGTAGAAGGTCTTGTAGCTTACTTTCCATATCTGCAATCAGCACTGTATCATCTGCCTACCTTATGTTGTTGAAATTGTGGCCTTTAATTACAAGTCCTGGCATAATATCTAGGGTCCTAAAAATATTCTCACTGTAAAGGTTAAATAGATACCTGACTGTATGCATACAGTTTGCTGCCCGAAGGGATTCTTGATTACTTTTATGTCTTTCCCAAATATGTCAAGGCTGCCAAGCATCTCCATCAATTCTTTGCGGTGTATTTTGTCAAACACCTTTGCATAATTGATAACACATCGGTACAAGTCCTTCTTTATTTGTCCTGCTCTTTTAAAGAGCATCCTAATCATTAATATGGTGTTCCTTGTTCCATTGTCCTTGAAGAACCTGCACTGTTCTTGTCTTATCTCTGGCCTAATTTTGCTTCTTGCTCTATTCATCAGGATTCGGATGATCAGTTTTGTAATACGAATTATTAAATGGATTGTTCAGTGGAATTTGTGCTCGTTTACACCTGGCTTCTTAGGCAGTACTATGAAAACCGACTTGCTTAGGTTGTCTGGTATTACACCACTGTTATAAATTTCATTATTTCTGTAATTTTCTCTATGCCGAATACTTCCAGGGCTATCAGCAGCTCTATTACAATACTGTCTGGACCAGCTGCTTTGTTTCTATTCAGTTTGGCCATTGCAGCTTCCACTTCAGACTTTTAATATTTCCTGTCTGTCCTCATATTTGTGTTTTATTGGTTTCTCTCTCTTGTCATGGAAAAGATCTTTTATATATACTTCCCATTGCTAGAGTATCTCCTCTTTCTCCAATATCATCATTCCATCCTTGGATTTCATACATCCTGTTGGGGAGCAGGTTTTTTGTCCTGTCAGTTCTCTTATTTCTTTATGCATGTCTGCTTTATTAGTCCTGCTCAACCTCTCTACCTTCAGACATTTGTCATTAAGCCATTTCTATGTAGCCTGTCTGCATTTGTTTATTTCCTTGTGTAGTTTCCTGTATTCCATTCCATGACTTGGCATCATTTTCTGTCTCCTTTGCATCATGTTAATAATCTCTTTAGTCATCCGCTCGTTTTTTTCTTTTGCATCTGATTTCCTTTGGGGCAATTTTGTTTGCTGATGTCACTCTTTCTTTCTTTAGTGAGTCCCATTTTGAGCACCCTTTTCTAATTTGTTCTTTGTTTTTCACGCTGTTTGTGTATTCTTTATACAGGTTGAGGTCATTCACAAGAGTGTTATATTTCAGTCTTGGTGCTTTACTAGGCTTCTTCATTCTCCGGAGTTTCACTCTTACTTTGCAGATGACTGGGATGCGGTCGCTTTCACAGTCAGTGCCTGGATAAGTTTTACATTGAACCACTGCATTTCTGAATTTCCTGTTTATGGTCATGTAATCTATTTAGTTTTTCATATCATCTCCTAGGCTTCTCCATGTCCATGGACATCGTAGGTGTTCTTGAAACTAGGTGTTAGTTTTTACTTGGTCATTTACTGCACACCATTGGACCCATTTTTCTCTTCATTCATTGTGGATTCCTAATCCAAAGTTGCCGGTCGTCTCTCCTTCACTCTCTTTACCTACCTTGGCATTCAAGTCAACCTTTATGATTCTAATTTCTTGGCTTTTGCACTGAGCTTTGGTATTGTTCTGTATGGAATAGAATGATTCTATTTCTTCCTCAGGGTATAGCATTGTTGGTGCATAAACTACTATAATAGATATGTTGAAGGGTCTTCCTCTCAGTTTAACCAAGAGGACTCTCTCTCTCTCTCTCTCTCTCTCTCTCTCTCTCTGAAAACTGACAGTGTCCCAGAATGCATTTCTTCATTTCTTTGTCAAATATTAAGCTGACTCCTTTTACACTATTTTTGCCTCCAGCATATATTATTCTGTGATTGTTGCTTCTGAAGTCTCCATTGTTAGGCCATCTGGTTTTGCATATGCCCAGGAATATTGATCTTCAGTCTGTATATCTCCTGCTTGACATTATCGAGTTGGCCACTGTTGTTAAGTGTCCTGACATTCCATGTCTCAAAGGTTCTTTCTTTGTTGTGCATAGTCACAGGGTAACGGTTAAGAGTCATCTGTTGCTCATGTTATTCCTTCACGGGCGAGGGACAAATTTTGGAAAAAAGTGTCCCCTTTACACCGTTGGTGCTAACAGTTGCTGGATGATGGTCAGGTGACACCTGTTGCCCATTTTAATCTTTACCAAGTGAGGAGTTGCTTCCTTTGGAATTAACACCCTTCATGCCATTGGGTTTCATATATTTATTATGCAAAGCCACGATTTTGTGCAGGATAAACAGTAGAGTGGTATCCCGTTGCCTTCTTCACAGTGATTTATTGAAACACCACCTCTACTGGTCATAGACTCTTTAAGAGTTCTTCTGCCCTTTGTAGATTTAATTTTTATCTTACTGGGTTGCTAACATACCGTAAAAACAACTAGTGCAAATGGTATGGGTGGGATGGAAATAGAAGGATAAATATTAAGTATGTACTTAGTATAAGTTAAAATGACTAGTCATTAAGAGGAAGATCATGCCAATTCCCGAGTGTAGCATTTCATTAACAGTAGCCAGAAAAAGCATGAAACTTTCTTTGGATTTTTCGTAATTTTTCAAAGACAAACCTGCACTGCTTGCTTTGGATAACTTCACACTGGTCACTCTTTAGTTTAAGAACACAGGCCAAGAGAAAGAGAGAAACAGATCAACATGTGAGTGAGAGGGGGTAGGAATAGAACGCTATGCAATATTTTACATTAAAAAAAAAATCCTTAATTACATTTTAAATTAAACATTATTCTATTTCTTATAGAAACTATTAAGAAATAAATAAATATATCTGAAAGGGAAATATTGAAACAAAACATTGAACATGTCGGGTTAAAAAATGCAGAGAGTCATGATCGTCAAGTCCTAAAAAGATATGGGCAATAAAACTAGAATCTTATTGAACAAGACACACAAAGCTTACATTGTTAAATTTCCTATCTCTTAATACATTGCTTAGTTTCTGTTAGATACTTTTTGCTATACCTTTATGTCTTCAAATTTCTGTTTTACATTTTCCATCATTACTTGGATAGTTGAATATCTGTATCTTAAAATTGTGCATGTACATCCTTGTGCAAATTAACTGAAACAAAATGAATAATGTCTTCCTAGAATCTTTCACACTTTCTCTAATTACATATATATAATCTCTTGGTATCATTTTTCTCTTCCTACTGAATTGTCCTTTACATTTTGGATTGATGGAATCAGTTTGTTTCTTCCTCTTGATGATGCAGCTGACAGTTGAAAGGCTGACACCAACAATATCTGCAATCTCTCTGTGAGCCTTGCCAGTGTGTTTGTGCAGTGTTACAATTTTCATATGTTTTCTCAAAGTAATTGCCATTGCAGACAATGGCTGTAGAACAACTAATTGACAGTAGAGACAATATTGTTTAAGAATGATAAAAATCGAATGCAACTTACAGATGAAGCAATATTTTTCAAGGGCAAACAAATTTCATCATACACCCCAAAAATAAATTCATATTGCTGCACACTATAGCAAATGACACAGTCTGAGGAAAAAATAGAACTTGATTACACCCTGTCATTTTAATGGGTCTATAAATGACTGTATGTTGAAAGAAAAGCGGTTGTTTCAATTAATTTGCACACAGGTGTACAATATATTGGATGAAAGACAATTATGGAATTAACAGCCTCTCGGATCTTTGGAAATATATCATATATTTGATGGTCTTACGCTGCATGAAAAATAATAATAAAAATAAACAAGATAGAGCAAAGTCTTTTCATTGGTCTTTGAATTGAATATACTAATCAGGGATGGCTAAAAAATCAAGATTTCAAGTTATGGAAATAGTTTATCATTCTTCAGTAACAAATGATGGCCTAAAAAAGAAGGGAAATTCTTTCTAATTTGTCCCCTCACTCACCTTTATTTTAGTCAGTAACTTAACCTAACTGGAAACAATAAAGGTTTGTTGATACCTATTCCACATATTGTGCCATTTATTATGAACAAACCTCTTGTATAGTAAAATCGTATGACTTTGAGGTATTGACCTGAAGATAACTAATACAGCCAACTGAAAATGGACAAACATAACCCTGTACAAACAACAATGGGAGCTAACAGAATAGTTAATGACAGACATATACCTGGTGGTGTTAATATGGAGCTGAAATGTTAGACTGTCTCTTTTTCGAACACCTCTGCTTTCTGTTTTCTTACAGTTAATAATTAGGCCTTTTTCCTTCTTTCCATTGTTATCTTGCCTAAGAATTTTTTTTGTTTCCCTGCTATCAACATTGTGTCATCTGCCTATCTTATAAAACTTATGCTCGCTGATTATAAATCCTGGTAAATCTTCAATTGTTTTAGGATATTATCTAAATGAATTAAATTTGCTTTTTTTTATTGCTGCACAACATCACATATCGAATCAGAGAGTAATGATTGCAGATGTGATGGCTCCAAGAATATGGCCATTTTGAAAATGCATCATTCATATTTAATTCAGATTAATCCCATATAGTCATCCTTTTATGGCATTAAACTTTTACAGAATTTTACAATTAGTGAAATGCTTTTTCTTCTTGAAATTGTAATTTTTATGCTCATTAATTTTCAGGCACTAAAAACAGGCAAAGTTAATTTGAAACACAGTTTGAACTGAATGCAAGAAAACTATTAATTTTTTTACTTAAACTGCTTCAAAATTCAATTTGAAAAATATTTGTGCAGCAAGGTCACATGTTTGCCAGTTATACAGGATTAAACATTTTTTAAATAAGTGCAGCTTTTTGTTTGTTATTTTCATTTGACTAGAAGAAAAGAAGCCCATTTTTATCTTTTTATCAATTATCAATTCTTTTCTCTCAATGTATGCACTAGTGGTGGTTTCACCTTGCTTGGGGTGAAATGATTAAAAAAATAAAGAAAATATTTATGCCTTTGTAAGTTGGAGTTTATTCATCTACACCTGTGATATTTACTATATAAAAAGTTGTGGATAAGTGAATATGGCAAGCAAAGAATTCTTTGATAGCTTTTGTAGCTTTTTTGTATGTATACACAGAAGAGTAAAGTTGGAACAAAACTATGCAGGAACTTTAAAGAGTATTTATCATTGTTTCTAGCACTTTCAACTATTTTCTCACTATCTTTGGAAACAATATATCAGTTTTATTTCTCAAAGGATGATGAGAAGATGATTTTCAATTAGTGCAGTCCTCGCATTTCTGTTATGGAATTTTATGATTTAAGAATTTTACAACAGTAGACTTTATTAGAAAAATCAAGAAAAGCCATTATAAGTTTTTTTTACAACAGAATTTATAACAATCCATTTTACAGTGTCATTTTCTGACAGAAATGTCAATACAACATTAATCTGAGTTCAATTTCCGCAAAAAAAAATCATAATTATTTCTGTTTTCTTGTGTATGATTAGAAAATGGCTAAAAAAATTTGAACTGTGTACAGTTTATGCAGTCTTTAACCAGTTCTTTGTTATCTTTCATAAAAATGTGAGTAACTATACAACAAATTAACTAAATCATCAATAAATGAAAAATATAAAATATATACCAAGACATAGGATGCAGTTTCTTGCATAACTATTTGCCCACACATAAAATAGATTAGTCATCACTTAGTAGAGAAAAAAACTACATCACAGACTAGAAAATATCACAATAATATGGTGGCGCCAATAGGATTTTTAACATCATTGAATGAGCCAGATTTTGTGGAAACATGGGTTCATTGTTTGTTGACCCAAGAAGTTAAAAGACCATAAGTTTGCAGGAGAGTGGAACAAGATTACAGATGATGTTTTGACTTCAGAGGGATGTGAGGTAATCCAAAAGATCTCTGTCATAGTATATTCCAGAGAGGTTTGGAAGTTTTTACAGGTTTCAAGCATTATAAAAAGAAATTTGTGGCCAAAAAAGAAGTTGGTTATTTCTGAGAGGATAAAATTTCTCATGAGCAAACAAGAGCCAAAGGAAACAATAATACAATATGTAAACGAGTTATGAGAGGCTTTCAGATTCTGTAAATTTGAAAAACTTGGAACTGAAGAACTTTCTTTTTTTTTTTAATCATATCACCCCAAGCAAGGCGGTAACGCCACTGATGTGCAGGGGGCTACTTAAGATTAAAAAAGATTGGAAAAGAGAAAGCCGGAAACCACATCCTAAACAGGGAACAAGGGAAGGGCCTCTTCACCTGTTCAATAGATGTCGGTAGAGTGTAAACCGGCGATAGTTTAGTCTATCTACTCCAACTGAAAAAAAAAAAGAGAAAAGAGTAAGAAGATTGGAAAAAAGAAAGCCGGAAACCACATCCTAAACAGGGAACAAGGGATGAGCCTCCTCACCTGTTCAAAAGACGTGGATGGAGTGTGAACCAGGCGATAGTTTAGTCTATCTACTTCAACTGAGAAAATAAAAAAAATGAAAAGAGGAAGAAGATTAGAAAAAAGAAAGCCAGAAACCACATCCTAAACAGGGAACAGGAGATGAGTCTCTTTACCTGTTCAAAAGACATGGGTGGAGTATGAACCCTGGCAATAGTTTATTGTATCTACTTCAACTGAGAAAATAAAAAAATGAAAAGAGGAAGAAGATTAGAAAAAAGAAAGCCAGAAACCACATCCTAAACAGGGAACAGGAGATGAGTCTCTTTACCTGTTCAAAAGACATGGGTGGAGTATGAACCCGGGCAATAGTTTAGTCTATCTACTTCAACTGAGAAAATAAAAAAAAGAAAAGAGGAAGAAGATTAGAAAAAAGAAAGCCAGAAACCACATCCTAAACAAGGAACAGGAGATGAGCCTCTTTACCTGTTCAAAAGACATGGGTGGAGTATGAACCCTGGCAATAGTTTATTGTATCTACTTCAACTGAGAAAATAAAAAAATGAAAAGAGGAAGAAGATTAGAAAAAAGAAAGCCAGAAACCACATCCTAAACAGGGAACAGGAGATGAGTCTCTTTACCTGTTCAAAAGACATGGGTGGAGTATGAACCCGGGCAATAGTTTAGTCTATCTACTTCAACTGAGAAAATAAAAAAAAGAAAAGAGGAAGAAGATTAGAAAAAAGAAAGCCAGAAACCACATCCTAAACAGGGAACAGGAGATGAGTCTCTTTACCTTTTCAAAAGACATGGGTGGGTGATGAACCCGGGCAATAGTTTAGTCTATCTACTTCAACTGAGAAAATAAAAAAAAGAAAAGAGGAAGAAGATTAGAAAAAAGCCAGAAACCACATCCTAAACAGGGAACAGGAGATGAGTCTCTTTACCTGTTCAAAAGACATGGGTGGAGTATGAACCCGGGCAATAGTTTAGTCTATCTACTTCAACTGAGAAAATAAAAAAAAGAAAAGAGGAAGAAGATTAGAAAAAAGAAAGCCAGAAACCACATCCTAAACAGGGAACAGGAGATGAGTCTCTTTACCTGTTCAAAAGACATGGGTGGAGTATGAACCCGGGCAATAGTTTAGTCTATCTACTTCAACTGAGAAAATAAAAAAATGAAAAGAGGAAGAAGATTAGAAAAAAGAAAGCCAGAAACCACATCCTAAACAGGGAACAGGAGATGAGTCTCTTGACCTGTTTAAAAGACATGGGTGGAGTATGAACCCGGGCAATAGTTTAGTCTATCTACTTCAACTGAGAAAATAAAAAAAGAAAAGAGGAAGAAGATTAGAAAAAAGAAAGCCAGAAACCACATCCTAAACAGGGAACAGGAGATGAGCCTCTTTACCTGTTCAAAAGACATGGGTGGAGTATGAACCCGGGCAATAGTTTAGTCTATCTACTTCAACTGAGAAAATAAAAATGAAAAGAGGAAGAAGATTAGAAAAAAGAAAAGCCAGAAACCACATCCTAAACAGGGAACAAGAGATGAGCCTCTTTACCTGTTCAAAAGACATGGGTGGAGTATGAACCCGGGCAATAGTTTAGTCTATCTACTTCAACTGAGAAAATAAAAAAAAGAAAAGAGGAAGAAAATTAGAAAAAAGAAAGCCAGAAACCACATCCTAAACAAGGAACAGGAGATGAGCCTCTTTACCTGTTCAAAAGACATGGGTGGAGTATGAACCCGGGCAATAGTTTATTGTATCTACTTCAACTGAGAAAATAAAAAAATGAAAAGAGGAAGAAGATTAGAAAAAAGAAAGCCAGAAACCACATCCTAAACAGGGAACAGGAGATGAGTCTCTTGACCTGTTTAAAAGACATGGGTGGAGTATGAACCCGGGCAATAGTTTAGTCTATCTACTTCAACTGAGAAAATAAAAAAAAGAAAAGAGGAAGAAGATTAGAAAAAAGAAAGCCAGAAACCACATCCTAAACAGGGAACAGGAGATGAGCCTCTTTACCTGTTCAAAAGACATGGGTGGAGTATGAACCCGGGCAATAGTTTAGTCTATCTACTTCAACTGAGAAAATAAAAAAAAGAAAAGAGGAAGAAAATTAGAAAAAAGAAAGCCAGAAAACCACATCCTAAACAGGGAACAGGAGATGAGTCTCTTTACCTGTTCAAAAGACATGGGTGGAGTATGAACCCGGGGCGATAGTTTAGTCTATCTACTCCAATTGAGAAAAAAGAAAGAAAGAGAAGAGTAAGAAGATGATGATTTGAAATGAGTTGATATAACTGAGATTAATTAATAATTAATGTTACATGTAATGCTTCATACAAACACAAAATTTTAGAACAGTTACAACTGATTAAAATGACCTTGGATGCAGCTACAGAGTTTCTGCAACAATTAGCTGAAAAATTCAGTATGTCCAAGTGTAGTCTGAAGCATACATCAAGTCAAATTATCATGTGACATGGAAATACTGTAATAAAAAGCATCTACGGGACAAGAAAACTGTTCAGTTTTAAGAAATGCTAGAATTGTGCAAACAAAAACTATTCACAGTCCGTGTGGAATCATAAGAAAATAGAGATGGTAATAGAGGGGGCAGAAAATTGTTCCCCTCCCTCAGAAAAAAAGCTGTATTTGCAGTATATAAATAGAAAAGAGCCAAAATTAAATTGAATGGTATTACTTTTTCTTTGCAAGTAGATACTGGGAGTGATCTCACCCTAATCCCAATAAATTTCTGGGAACGAATGGGAAAACCCAAATTGAAGAAAAGCTGACTTTGATTAAGATAAGTTGATGGTTCTGTCATCAAAACATTAGGTTGTTTTGAAGGAACTTCTTGGAACAAAATACGTTTCAAAATTATTCTCATCACAGTAGTGAAATGTGAAAAATGTCATGTACCCATGGAAATAGATGTCTTAATATTAGATACAACCAAATTAATTAACAATGAGAAGTTGGAAAGTAACAACATCTGGGATATTAAAAGGTTACAAAATGAGAATTCAATTCCAAGAAAATAGTTACCCTTCTTACTTTGAGTCTTGCAGACTGCCCATTCATATGCTACCTTTAAAACTGGTTGAGTAAGGAATTTTAGATCATTTTCTCCTAGCTGTATTAATTGGATCTCATCCATTGTTGTTTGATGAAAGCGTGATGGGTATTTAAGGATATGCAGGGAGTATGAAATAGAAGTAAACCACAAAATATATTCCAATTTGGTTTCTATCAAAACATGAAATACTTTGCTAAAGTTGACCTCAAATATGTCTATAACCAGCTAAAAACTCATGAAAAATGAGGTGGCCATGATTAACTGTCCAATAAACTTATTCAGATGGAAGTGCATACATATGGTTTAAAAATAGCAAGTGTTATTTTTCAAAGAGACCCTAAATATATACTAACTGGTGATGTTAAGAATATGATCATCTGTCAAGATATATTTGTGCTACTAGTAGAGAAGAGCTAAAACAAAAACAAAACAAAAAAAACAGATTAAGTTTTAAACAAAGTGGAAGTAATGGGATCCCTGCCATCACTCAAAAGAAAGGTGCTCCTGGGCTAGTTCCATTTCTCTTCAAACTCTACAATAATAGCCTCATTGCTTTCTGTTTGCCAACTTGTTGGAATCTGTGTCTGTAATTCCTGTTTTTAAGAATTCTGGAGAACTCAATGACCCCTCGAATTATCACTTTATTAGTCTCTCTTTAACAAAGTATTTAAGGCTATGATAAATTTTGAATTGGTTAAGCATCTTACTTCTGAAGATCTTCTTTCAGACAAACAATATGGCTTTTGTTTTTCCAAGTCTAATAGCCATCATGAAATTTTAATATCAAGGTCTAGATAAGAATGGCAAAGCCTAGACTGTGGCTATATATACCTTAAAGGTGTCTGATGGAGTTTGGCATGCTGGAATATTACACAGCCTCCAGAGCTAGAAAGTCACATTATGAATATTTGGTTTAACCTTAATTTTGTTCCTAACAAGCCATGAAATGAAGGTCATGTTGAATGGGTTCACTTCTAGATCCTTTCACATTAATGCAGGTGTCTCTCAAGAGACTAGAAAGTCACATTATGAATATTTGGTTTAACCTTAATTTTGTTCCTAACAAGCCATGAAATAAAGGTCATGTTGAATGGGTTCATTTCTAGATCCTTTCACATTAATGCAGGTGTCTCTCAAGAGACTAGAAAGTCACATTATGAATATTTGGTTTAACCTTAATTTTGTTCCTAACAAGCCATGAAATGAAGGTCATGTTGAATGGGTTCACTTCTAGATCCTTTCACATTAATGCAGGTGTCTCTCAAGAGACTAGAAAGTCACATTATGAATATTTGGTTTAACCTGAATTTTGTTCCTAACAAGCTATGAAATGAAGGTCATGTTGAATGGGTTCATTTCTAGATCCTTTCACATTAATGCAGGTGTCTCTCAAGAGACTAGAAAGTCACATTATGAATATTTGGTTTAACCTTAATTTTGTTCCTAACAAGCTATGAAATGAAGTTCATGTTGAATGGGTTCACTTCTAGATCCTTTCACATTAATGCAGGTGTCTCTCAAGAGACTAGAAAGTCACATTATGAATATTTGGTTTAACCTTAATTTTGTTCCTAACAAGCCATGAAATGAAGGTCATGTTGAATGGGTTCACTTCTAGATCCTTTCACATTAATGTAGGTGTCTCTCAAGAGACTAGAAAGTCACATTATGAATATTTGGTTTAACCTTAATTTTGTTCCTAACAAGCCATGAAATGAAGGTCATGTTGAATGGGTTCACTTCTAGATCCTTTCACATTAATGCAGGTGTCTCTCAAGAGACTAGAAAGTCACATTATGAATATTTGGTTTAACCTTAATTTTGTTCCTAACAAGCTATGAAATGAAGTTCATGTTGAATGGGTTCACTTCTAGATCCTTTCACATTAATGCAGGTGTCTCTCAAGAGACTAGAAAGTCACATTATGAATATTTGGTTTAACCTTAATTTTGTTCCTAACAAGCCATGAAATGAAGGTCATGTTGAATGGGTTCACTTCTAGATCCTTTCACTTTAATGTAGGTGTCTCTCAAGAGACTAGAAAGTCACATTATGAATATTTGGTTTAACCTTAATTTTGTTCCTAACAAGCCATGAAATGAAGTTCATGTTGAATGGGTTCACTTCTAGATCCTTTCACATTAATGCAGGTGTCTCTCAAGAGACTAGAAAGTCACATTATGAATATTTGGTTTAACCTTAATTTTGTTCCTAACAAGCCATGAAATAAAGGTCATGTTGAATGGGTTCATTTCTAGATCCTTTCACATTAATGCAGGTGTCTCTCAAGAGACTAGAAAGTCACATTATGAATATTTGGTTTAACCTTAATTTTGTTCCTAACAAGCCATGAAATGAAGGTCATGTTGAATGGGTTCACTTCTAGATCCTTTCACATTAATGCAGGTGTCTCTCAAGAGACTAGAAAGTCACATTATGAATATTTGGTTTAATCTTAATTTTTTTTCCAAACAAACCATAAAATGAAGGTCATGTTGAATGGGTTCATTTCTAGATCCTTTCACATTAATGCAGGTGTCTCTCAAGGATCTATCCTATACTGTTTCTGATCTTCATCAATGATCTCCCAACTAGGTATTTTTTGCAGATGAAACTACCATTTACACCTATCTCAGTAGCAAATCTACTATTTTAAATAAAGTAAACCTGGCAACTCCTCTTGAAAAGGACCTCCAATCAATGATTAAGTCAGGTAAACAATGGCTTGTAAATTTTAATACCTACAAAATAAAACTGCTTTCATTTAGCCACCACATAGAAAATTATCTGCCTGCCATAGGCATGGTTAATGCTAGACTTCAAGAGAGCAGTACACGATAACGTCTTGTTTTCATGTCATCTACACACTTGAAATGGACAGACTATATCAAATACATAACAGCATCTACTGCAAGGTAAGCTGGGTCACTGTGACATCCTAGAAAATTTTTATCATAATCTATCTTGCACATTTACAATGTCCATGCATTGAATATTGTTGCCACATCTCTTCTAATGCTCCTACTGTACAGCGTGATTCTAGACAAAATCCGAAGTAGGATATGTCATGTAATCAACCCTGACCAAGCATCTTGACTTCAGTCACTTTCTCACTGGTATGATATATTTTTTTTTTAAATCATCTCACCCCAAGCAAGGCATTCTACTGAGACTGTTGTGCAGGGGTTACATGGGGTAAAGTGATGAGAGAGAGGAGTTAGTTATAGGAAATGCCAGGAGGAGGGTAATAGACGGATGAGAATACCGAGGATGGGGTGGAGTAGATGGAGAGAATGGATGCGAGTTAGTGAGATAGGAGATGTCTATTGACCTTACATTTAAATTCCTGGAGATTGTAGCTGTCGGGGAAGCAAGTATATGGAAGGGAATTCCACAAGCAGGAAGTGCGAGAAAAGAAGCTGTTAGAGTAGAAATTGCGGTTACATTTTATCAGAGCTCATAGGAGACACCAGTGATCTAAGTTCATTGGAGCAAAAGCTGTGAAAGTGTTTATAGAAGAGGCACAGGGAAGCCACGTCATGCTGGTGAGATAGCAACTGCAGCCAAGCTGCCAAGTCGGTATCGATCACATTACAGATTCTCCGTCTCTCTTTTCTACAAATATTTTCATGATAATTTTCAGTTATTTTTCTGACAAGCTCTTTTCCTTGGTATCCTGACTACATGAAGTTAAGCGTGCTTCTAGATTGGCATCTAGTTTCCACCATTTTATTGTTGAAATAGTTAAAAATAACTGTCACTTCTACTAAAAACATTTCATTTCTTGCAATTCTCACCTTTGAAACTCCCTTCTATTTACTTGATCTTTTTAATTTTCTCTTTCTCTTAGACTGGCATTCCTAAAATTCTTATTCTTGTTGATTTTATAAATACATTTTGGCCTTTCTCATTTTCTAAAAGTTTGAATTGAGTTTTATCACTATTCCATGATTTTTTCAATCTAATATTCTTACTCTTGTTGTTTTTACTTTTTGGCAGATGTTTTCAACTGCTTTCATTTTCTGAAATTCCCAGTCAAGGTTTTATCATGAGTTGTTCAGATCAATATTCTAATGATTTCACTAGAAAGTCAGTGATAAAACCAAGAAAATTGGTATATGAACTTTACAGTAGAAAACATCACTGAAGAAATTAAGGAAACTTTGTCATTATCTTTTATTTTATAACAAAATGCAAATGTTAGTCTAAACAGTTCATGAAATAATGATAATGATTTTTCTTAGTATTTACATTAAGATTTATATCTATGAAATAACTTTAAAACTCACCCTATGGCTGAACTTAGTCTGTTTATCAAAACTTATTAAATAAATTCATATAATCTTTTATTTTCCTTCCTGGATCTATTACATCTTTATCTGTGTTGCTTCCTTCATTGACCAGCAAATAATATCTTAGCTTGTGTAGACTTTCATAAACAATTTGAAATATTTTGCCGAACCAGGTTTTATTGACTGCCTAATGTTCCCTAACAATTACAATAATTGAAAAGCCATAGGGTATGCTATGATATCAAGTTCTGAATTGATGGTCAAAACATTGTCAGAAGATTCAAGGGCATAATGCAGCTATTTGAATGTTTTAAATTGTTTATGACAAAGCTAACTTCATTAATTTTGAAATCTGGCCAGAGTTGAAAAGAAGTTCCCATTGCAGTATATTATATGACACCCAACAGAATAACCACAGACATTTCTACTGTTAAATCTGTAAACAAGTTTAGGTTTCAAGGTTCCTTCCAAGTAAGATTAAAATCATATATTTTTGCTGAAAGATGAATAGGAAGAATTAAAATAAAAAATCAGGGATTTCTGTTATTTTAAATCATTTCTCATGTATTAATAGAAATATCTCTTTTAAGATCTTTGACATATCAACATTAATATGGGTCATGTAATACCAACTAACATAATCTTTTATATTAAGACAGTTCTAATATTATTCATCTTTGTTTATATATGCCTATATATAAAGTTCTGAGATTACCACTAGTCTGTCTGTCCATTCCTTGATCAAGCAAAACCAAATTTTGGAGAGAAGTGAAGGTAAGGGTTTACAAAGTAAAGTTTTATGAGTGTTCTTAGTACAATAATATTTTTTTGAAAAAATTAAAAGTTTTATTATTTAATATGCAAAATACTCCCACAATTGGAAAAACAACTTGATCAATCCGCATATGAAATTCAGAGAATTCTGTCAATCTGTCCATCTCATCCTCGAAAATAGCTGTACAGTGACTGATCAAAATTAAATTTGTCATCAGACTACTTCAATGTACGATGTTCTGAATAGTATTTTGAATGAACAAGAATTCAGTTTCCAGTTCACCTGCATTTACAAGAATGATAAACAAATCACAAGGCCAAACTTCAAAAGGTTCGAATTTAGTTTCAGAAAGAAATATTTACATATGGCCAGTCGTATGTTGCATGTGAAAGAGTAAGAAATTCTAAGAATTTATTCTTGAATTTTAAAAAGGATAATAAGAAATTTTCTTAAAAAAAATTGTTTACCATGATGGCCTATAAAATTAAATTAAATTAAATTAAAGAAATTATTAAACTAGAAAGTAGAAGTTTTTAAAGTATTTTTCAAAACATATCAGCTTATTCAAATATCATTGATTGGGCTGTGAAATTGATCAAAACATAAAGTTTGTAATTCTTGACAAAAATATTAGCTATAACTTGAACATTATTAAATACTGTAAGGATTTCAACACTTGTCAGTGTATTGCAAAAATATTCTAGTGAGGTCAAAGTTCAAACAAGGAAAGCACTTTGATAAATCCACATCAGTATGGATTAAATTATACCTATATTCAAATTTGCTTATATAATAATAATAAATAAATGTTTCCATTACACCCAATGGTGTGTAGGGCATCATTTTTGCTGTTTCCATAACAAACTGTTTTTTATGGGGCAGGGTTGTTAGCTCTGAGTCCAACCCCCAAACCTGGAGGAAGGTGATTTTCTAAGCGTAGCTTAGACATGACACACGGCTGAAAGTAGGGGGTACTGAGTGAGGATCAAACTCACTACTCGGTTATAATGATTCTAGTGAAACGAGCTTGCTAACCATTACACCATGCGGAGGTGCCCATTTATACACCAAAAGAATAAACAAATAAAAAAAGTGAGGAAGTTTGTGTTGTGCCAGAAAAAATTCTTTGACATATCAGCATCAACATGGGTCAAGTAGTAGAATGGCTTCTTCTGGAAGTTCAGAAGGTTCAGTATTTATTTATTCTTATTATTTTTTTTGTTTGGTATGGGAATAAATGAAACAAAGAGAAAAAGAGAAGGAAAACTGTATTGCGCCAATATTCTTAGTGAGAAAGGCCTGAATGCATTCAGAATACTTGATTTTGCACATATTTGAATAGCAATAGAAAATATATAACCATATATATCAATATTATACATGCATTACTTGACAGGATGCTCATTATTACATTGATCATATATTCTGGTTTGTATATATTCTGCTGTCTGCAAAAAGTACTAATTAGATTAAATGACATTTCCATATTTGGTTTCAAGAAGAAGCCATCCTGCAACTAATATGATATCAGTAGCTCTATTCATATTGTAAGGTTACATTTTGAATCAGGCACATCCTAATTACCATTTCCTTGATTGGAATCACAATTGTGCCTTGTCATTCCTTCATTTAATCTCTATTTTGATCTCTCTCTGGTCTCTGTCATTTCATATACAATACAACTTTGATAAAATATGTGTTAAACTAATCTCAAGACTAAATCATGGAATGGAAAAAATTATTTCTTCTTAGCTAAGCACTTTTATATTTTAAAAATGTTAGTATGCAACTAGAAAGACTGCCTTTTTTTTTTAAAATCATTTCACCCCGGGCAAGGCGTAAATGCCACTGATGTGCGGGGGGCCACATAACTGAAAGAAAATTCATTACAGGAGGGAGAAGAGGATTACAAACCAATTAGAAAGAACCAATAGAAAGATGAAAATGCTGGTGCGATGACAGTTGCAAGGGGGGAGAGAAAGGGAAGGATATACGGGGTGGGGGAAGGGCTAGAGTCAAGTGGTTAGTAGATGAGTATTGACATTGCATTTAAATTTCTGGAGGTTGTAGCCATCAGGAAAGCAAGAATATGGGAGCGAGTTCCACAGGCGTGAAGTGCGAGAGAAGAAGCTGCAGGAGTAGAATTGTCGTCTGCATTTGGCTAACCTAACTGTGAATGGATGGGACCCAGATGCAATTCTGGTTGCACAAGTAAACACCTATTGAGGAGGCACCAGTGACTTAAGTTCATTGGAGTTGAAGCCATGAAAGTATTTATAGAACAAACGAACAATATGATTAAAATTTGTGAATGATAATAATTTCCAAGAGAATTATACGACTAACCAGAAGTATAATAAACATAACATCAAATTTAGCAACTAGGTCACACACTTTTACAGTTAAACAGATAAGATGTAACCATAATTTCTACTCCAACAGCTTCTTTTCTCGTGCTTCCCGCCTGTGGAATTCCCTTCCCCATGTGTGCTTTCCCAACAGCTACAATCTCCAGGTGTTAATGTAAATGTAGGGTCAATAGACACCTCCTATCACACTAACTTCCAATTATTCTCCCAACACTCTCATTCTTGGTACCCTTACCCGCCTATCACCCACCTTCTGACATTTCCTATATTTAACCATTCTTTCTCCACTCTATGTAGCCCCCTGCACAATAGTGGCAGTGAAATGCCTTGCTCGGAGTGAAATGCTTATAAAAATTAAAAAAAATGTCTTCTTACATAGACTCTGTTCAAAAAGTATCCATTCATTAACAACAAAAAAGAAAAATAACCTACCTATGGCTATGATGCCATATATCGCTTCAGATAATAGCTCCACTTGATTAGTAATTACTAAACACTACCTCAGTGTATGGATCAGTTATAACAAATTTAGTATAACAATATGTTTTTTTTTATTTAAAATTAATTTAATTTACAGTATGACATGGAATTTCAATTCTATATTTCAAGATTTATCTCACTGTCAGGCAATGTTCAATAACTATAACAAAAATGATTTACATTTGAATTTAAAAAAACAATATGTTTGCTATTTAAAGGGTTAATATGGAGGGAAAAAATAGAAAATTTAGATCATATGGTCTGTTTAATTTACCTAAACAGAATGAAGGTCAACTTTGACAGAAAAATTTATGTTTTATGGGTGTGTTTAATTTAACTAATCAGAATGGAGGTCAACTCTGTAATTTGAAAATATAGATTATATGTTGAAGGATGCAGGATTTTTCTCGATGTTTGCAGGAAAATGTCATTTTATTCAGTTAGAGTCTAGACTGCTTATATCCTGTAAGTTGTGTACATTATTGACTAACAAAGGTAATTCTCTTAGATTTCTATGCATCGCAACTATTTTAAAAATAAAAAAGAGAGAAAAAAAACTCTTTCTATTTTTTGACTTTAAAGGGACATTTGGTGTGATTAAACTATTTTTATTTGGTTCAGAGTGCATTTTCTCATCACTTCTTCATATAATCTTAACTTGTATAAATTTTGAAATCTATTAAATTAATATCATAATGTAAAGTAAAGTACCAGATATATGTAAGTTAATTGATATTCTTTTATGAAGAATTTTTAACCATATTCTAAGATGAACATTTTGCAATGTTTATATATGACAATAATTTTATTACATTTATTTAATAGTTCTTTATTTTTAAGAAATTTAATAATGTATAGTTTTTATATAGGCATAAGGTGCATGGATCATTTAAAAACTTACATATTCTAATTTTTTTAAAAGTTTCCATTTTATTGTGTGAGCTTTATTGGTTTATTTTAAATATCAAAAATATTTTAATAGGGATGTTTGATTACGATACTTATCATTATGAAAGGAAATAGTGTGTTGATAAAATCTTTGTTTAAACAAATTTTTAGTACTTTTAATATAAATCTTTGTATTACACGGTTTTTCATATGAAGAAATAGTACATTGATAAACAATATATTCTGTAAGGCAATTATTTTCCAATGGATACTTTACAGGGACACTTCAATTACATTTTTCATTGTCTAAATTATTGATTTCAGTTTTGGAATGATTTTTATATTCATTTACGCTTAAATTTTTATTTAGATATTAATTTTGTGTTTTTTTATAATATTTTGTAGATTACCTGTACAAACATAACGTAATTTTAGTGTATTCTTACTGAAAATCTAACTTAATGAATTATTATTTGGAAAATGTTTTTCAATCAAAATGAGGAATTTTTTCCTAATTTACTGCTAATCATTTTGTTGAAAGTGGGTGTATACAAATAATCTTTTGATTTCTATTTTTTCTTTGGGGATAGATATTCTCTTTTACATATTTGATATTAGGGCTTTTACATACACTATTTTTTAATACTGTATTATAAAAATTATTGTGCTTATCTTCATTTGCAGAATTTCTACTAATTTTATATTCTATGGATGAGGGTACATGTCTAATAATGGATGGAGGATGATTAGATTTTGGGTGGATATGTAAAAGATTTGTATTTGTTTTTTATATGGTTTGTATATATTAATTTCTAAATCTAAAGTCACATCATGGAAAAGTACTTTTTTATATTTGTATTAAAAGTAACTTTTAAATTCTCTATGAATTATATATATATATATATATATGTATAATGAATTGTTTGAACATTATTTTTTATTGCTAATCATATTTAAGAAGATATTCTGTTTTTAATGAAACAGTATTATATATTTATATCTACTGGCCTGATTATTTACAATAAATTTTTATTACGAAAATGTGTGCCATTCAGCAGGATTTGAACCTGCAACCCCAATCTAGATAGGGGAAGCTACCATTTGATCTAGTAACGTCTTAGACCTCTCGACCATGAATAGCCTCCAGTCTAAACAAGGTTTTTATCAAGCTTATATAACACAATTTTCGTGGTTGAGAGGTTTAAGACATTACCAGATCAAATGGTAGCTTCCCCTATCTAGATTGGGGTTGCAGGTTCAAATCCTGCCAAATGGCACACATTTTCGTAATAAAAATTTATCGTAAATAATCAGGCCGGTAGATATAAGTATATAATACTAATTCATAAAAACAGAATATCTACTTAAATATGAGTATCGATAAAAAATAATGTTCAAACAATTCATTTCAAATTGTCGGTTGCTTATAACCAAGTTTCGTTAAAATTCGTTGATTTCCGTGACATATATATATATATATATATATATATATATATATATATATATATGCATGCATATATCTGTTGTTTGCTGAAACAAAGAAGCAGTATATAGCATCCTGCAAGTTTGGCTCCAAAGACTACTGACAGCTCTGTAAAAATGTGTTAAATAACAGCAAACCCTCAATTCCCCCTTTAATCAATGAATTTGAGGTCCTCATAACAGTGAACATGGCCAAGTGCTTTGTTTGCAGATTCTTTACTTACTCAACATTTTATTCAACTGGGGTATCCACACCCGACTTCCTATCCAAAACTGTGGCTCAACTGAGTGGCACTCACATTAATCTCGAGCATAATTTCAAATCATGACCTCCATAAGGCAAGCAGAGGTGATGGAATCCTAATTATTGTCTTAAAGAAATGTGCCCTTGAACTCTCCTCATTTCTCTCCAAACTCTACAATTACTGCCTCTCTGCTTCTTGCTTTTCTGCCTGCTGAAAGTCCTCTGTGGTTCTTGTATTTAAGATCTCTGGAGAAACCTCAGACCCCTCCAATTATTGCCTTATCAGCCTCTTACCAATTTTTGGCAAAGTGTTTGAGGCTATTATCAATGCTGAAGTGGTTCAACATCTCATAGCCCACTGCCTCTTCTTCAATAAACAGTAGGGTTTTCACTTCACCAGATCTACTGCTGATATATTAATGACCATCACTGAGTATATATAACAAGCTCTTGATAAGAACAGTGAAGCTCAAGCTGTTGCACTAGATATTGCATGCTGGCCTTCTGCACAAACTACAGGTCTATGGTATAACTGGATGAATGTTTGACCTAGCTCAGTCATTACTTTCAAATCGCGTAATGAAGGAAGTATTGAACAGACAGACTTCCAGATTCTATCATACAAATGCTGGTGTTCCTTAAGGCTTTATTATCGGTCCTACACTTTCTCTGATTTTCATCAACAATCTTCTTGCTGTAATCAGATCCCAAGTAGATATCTATGCTGATGACACCAGCATTTATGCCCACTTTGATAAGAAACCTGTCGAGGCTGACAAAGCAAATCTCACTGCTGGTCTTGAAAAGGATCTCCAATCTGTGGTGGGCTGGGGTAGGAAATGGCTCATAAATTTTAATGTTTCCAGAATGAAGCTGCGTAACCACCTTTGAGAATTGGTCCTACCCCACATCAGCATAGATCACATTTCAGCTGCTTCAAGTTTTCCCTTCATCTTTGTTGATATTGTCCAACATTCATTACCATATTGAAGAACTGACATCACATAGCAATCCAATTCACTCTTCTTTTTTCTAGTGAAAGTTTCCTGTCTCTTAATACTTTACTCAGCTTCTGAAACACGTTTTTTGCCATGCCAATTTGCCTTTGGATCTCTGAGTCACACTTTCCCTCTTCAGTTAGAACACTTTCCAGATATTTAAATTTTTGTACCTGCTTGATTTTAACATCCCCCACCTGTATTTGGCATTTTGGGCTGACATTTTCAGTTACAATGAGTAAATGAATTATTTTGGCCAGCATCATCCTTATTTCTTTATCATAATAATTTTGCATCACCAGATTTATGTCCCTTAAGCTGAGTAAAGTATTAAAAAACAGGACAATCTCGCTAGAAACAAAGAAGATAGTACTGGATTGCTATGTGTTGTCAGTTCTTCAATATGGCAATGAATACTGGACAATATCATTAAAGATGAAGGAAAAACTTGAAGCAACTGAAATGTGGTTCTACAGAAGAATGCTGTGAATATCATGGATTGAGCATGTTGAGCAATGATGAGGTCTTAGAAATAATGGAAATGAAAAGGAAATTAATAGAGCATCAGGAAGAGACAGCTGAAGTTTCTGGGACATGCAATGAAGAAGGAGGGCTTGGAGAACCTGATACTAACAGGCTAGATAGAGGGAAAAAGAGACAGGTGAAAGCAACGGATAACATATTTGAAGGACCATAATGATGATGAAACAAGGGTTGCATAACGCAACAGGAGAAGGCATGCTAAGAGCCACCAGGGATAGGGAGATGTGGAAAGCCATGATCGCCTACGTCCTGAAGGGACAAGGCACATAGAAGAAGAAGATCTTGAATGACATCTTATAAATTGAACCACTTTAGATTTGAAACAATTAGTCGGAATAACTTAACAATATGCCATGGAAACATGTATCCGACTTTTTAATAAAATCCAACTTGCCATATTATTTAATCTGTTTTATTCATTTGATCACAGCGCATAACATCTATACAAGGTCTGATCAAAAAGTTTTGGGTTTGTTACTATAATAATGGAGCAAAAGTATATTGAGTGAAGATGTTTGGTACAGATTAATGTTGAATTCTGTTGCACATACATGCTTAGTTGTAACATTCTTGCTGACTTTCTTTGTTTATAGCAGTACTTGGAATGAAAGCTTCACCACACAACAATGGTTACATCAGTGACAATAGTTTATGCTGCAGCTTTTTGAAAAGTACACTATTTCCCACCGTGTTCAACAGATCTCACCGGCAGCAACTTTTTCCTCTTCAAATATCAAATCTCACTTGAAAGGAAAAGACATCTGAAAATTTCCATAAAATTAAATTCTACAGAACCCATGGCAGAAGTGAATCATTGATTAATGAATTCATCCTCAAAGATGAAGAGCACAGAAACCATCATGACTCACCAGCAATTTTGATGGGCTTGCACCTTGCTTGAATGCCAGATATCTGCCTACCCAAACAAATCCTCTTCTTGTAGTTCACATTTGGCAAGAGAATATGTGGAGCCCCATGTCATCAATTGAAGGATCAGTTCAAAAACATGTTGCCGATGATAGAAATTGATCTGGTCATTTGGGAGATGGAAGCTTCAGAAAGAATCAACTGGGGAAGCACAATCCATGAAAAAACGTCCTTTGAAAACATCAGAAGTCAAATAGAAGAGATGAAGAAAGTTCATAGAATAGCATTTATCTTCTTTTTGGTCAAGGTAAGTCAAGTGAATTACTTGACAGCTTCTTTTTAACATCACTCCACAGAGTGACTAAAGGAATAGTCATTTTTACAGTTTGTGGAGAGCAACCAAACCAGAAGAATGTTTTCTTCTAGAAAGGGACTTTTGATGTAGGCTAGGGCTAAATCTGCCTCCTTTCCAGAATCATGAAGGAAAGTAAAGCCTTATTCCATTAGGACATAGATGAATTTGGCTGTATCTCATTAGGACATAGATGAATCTTATCATGTCCCATTGGAACAATCAGCTTATAATGACTTTTCCAGATCAGAAGTATCTTCAAACTATATGTAAAATCTTTTTTTAGTTCCTCTTTAGACATTACTTTGCAGTAAATATATGTGAAAAGTATTTCTCCAGCTGTGGACACTTGTATATATTAAAAGCAATGTTGGAAATATAAAGAACTCATTTATTGGTAAATTAACTATTAGCATAACATATTATTCCCTTTCCATGAAAAAACAGTTCATTTATATTTCCATCATTGCTTTTAATAAATAGAATATATTATTCCCTTTCCATGAAAAAACCAAATGACATATTATTCCCTTTCCATGAAAAAATGATTAAAATAACTTTGTTATTGAAAAGCTACAATATAGATTATAGTTAATGTATCAATAGAGTTCATTTATATTTTAAACATTGCTTTTAATAAATAGAATATATTTCCGTGAAAAAAGCAAAATAATATATTATTCCCTTTCCATGATAAAACAATTAAAATAACTTTGTTATTAAAAGGCTATGATATACATTCTAGTTACTGTATCAATAGAATTCATTTATATTTTCAACATTGCTTTTAATAAATAGAATATATTATTCTCTTTCCATGAAAAAAGCAAATAACATATTATTCCCTTTCCATGAAGAAACAATTAAAATAACCTTGTTATTAAAAAGCTACCATATACATTATAGTTAATGTATCAATAGAGTTCATTTATATTTCGAACATTGCTTTAATAAATAGTATATATTTTTTGGAGAGGATGGAAATGAAAAGTAAACTGATATTTAACACCAGGAAAAGACAGCTGAAGTTTCTGGGATATCTAGTGACGAAGTAAGGCTTGAAGAATCTGATGCTCACAGAACAGATAGACAGGAAGAAAGACAAGGGAAAGCAAAGTATAACACACTTGCAAGACTTGAGCAGACAGATGGCAGAGCAGGGTTGAGCAGGATAGCAGGAGAAAGCATTACAAAGGATAGGGAAATATGGAAGCTCATGATCGCCTTATGTCCTGAAGGGGCATTGTGTCATCCATTTTCTTTTCTACTATCTGCTTCCGTTACTATGCAATGGATATCTCTTCAGATCTAACATAGGATTCATTTTGCGCAGAAGGGAATGTTGATCGGAATGAGTTCTGCTAATGAAGACAAGACATTATACATAACAAACAAGATAATCTCCCACCAAACATATAAATAATGATAATAATAATAATAATTAATAAATAAAATAAAAACAGACTAAAATAATAATTAAATCAAAATAAAATAAAATAAACAGAGATTAATTACAAGTAAATAATATATAAAAATAAATCAATTAAATAAGAAAGCAAATAATGAATAATCAAATGAAACATACAAGTGCCAATATAATCATGACTAAATCAATTTATTAATAATAATTAGTAACAAATAATTAATGAATAATTATAAAATACCCTAATGAAATTAATAATAAATAAATGTGATTTAAAATTTAACAGAAACCTTATGCATGGTCATCTGTAAAAAGAGAAGCCCAAAATTCCAACTAAAAGTCAGGGATACTAAAATCAAGCAGATACAGAAATTTAAATATTTTGGAAGTGTCTAAACAGAAGAAGGAAAATGTGACACTGAGATCCGAAGGTATATTTTCATGTTTGCTGTAGTTGGGTGGTATAGACTGAGCTAACTGTTGAAGTGTGGTTTGTTCCATTTTGACTAGCGTGTAGACTATGTTAGCAGTCAGCGATTGATCCAGTAATGTTGCTACGCTGGATGTTACTGTGGCATCAGTCTGGACTGGTTCCCAAAGTTGCTGCAACAGATTGGTGCATATTTTGTGAAGATAAAATTTTCTGCTCTGAAAAGGGCAGTTGTAGTGACTAGAGGAAAAAACCAGTTGGTTGTCCTGAAAAAAAATTGTTGCTTTTATCCTAAAAAGGAGAGTTGTTTTTGTCATGAAAAGGACAGTTGTGGCAGAAGTGTCAGGAAGCATCAACAGGCATGGTACATGTTGGATGTGTCAGGCAGTGTGGTAGCAGGCTGGAGGCCTCAAGCAGCATGGTAGCACTTGGATGGTTCAGACAGCATGGTAGCATATTTGCTCCTTTTATACAGCCTTTTATACACTCATTGTGAACCCTATTTTCATTTTGCTGATTCCTCATCACATAATATAAAAACTACAACTGTTGAGATTAGTATCCTAGGGCTACAATATGGTACAATCAAAGAGAAATACCAATAAAAAAAAAACTTTCTCCAACAACACAAAGAACTCAATAACTTTGAAAGAGACTTACATGACTTAGTAAAAAACATTAAATTTCATAAACAATTACATGATTTCCAGAAAAAAATACTAAAAAGTGATATAATCAAAGTAAACACTTCACCTGACATATTCCTGCAGATAGAATGGGAAATGTAAATAAACAAAAATTTAAAACACACAATAAATTATTCAAAGAAAATGTAACTAAAACACAAAATATCACCAAGAACTGCAGAATATGACATTAACCTAGAAGCTAAAATACTTTGCCCAAACATTAAGCCGAATACACTGCATTGCTAAATCACAAGATTTTATTACACTAGAAGATCACAAAGAAAACTTCAAAGCAAACACACCATGCATATTTATAAACCCAATCTAAAGTTAAATAGGTAAAGTAAATAAAATAATACTAAAAAGAATTAACTCAGAACTAAGATCAAAGTTAAAAGTAAGCCAGTGGAAAAATATAACAGATTTATACAACTGGTTATAAAATAGTTTTAGCCTTCAGTAACCAAACACATGCTAGATAAAGTTATCTCTAGTACAGGAACGCATAAAAATAAATACAAATCAATTCAAGATCAGGCCCTGTTGAAATTCACTATTATTCGACAACAATTTTGTTTCACTAAAGAAAAGCATATAAGAAACATTTGACCTTACAACAGGAAAGTTTTGATATGGATCAAACTTGCCAGCAGATATAATGGCTGGGTAATCATATTTGAGGATACCCATCTACCATGGCGGCTAGCTAATCCCCATTGTAGACACCTGCTCAGGCACACTTGCATTTGTTCAACACTAACAGAGCCCACCTGGGGTTTATACTGCAATGATGCTGGGCAGACCTTAGTTACAGTTTCTGTTAATTTCCGTAACATGTCTACATTTGTTGACATTACGATACATTTCAGAGCAGATATGGTTGTTTGTGATGAATCGAAAATTGTGTTATATAGGCTTGATAAAAACCTCGTTTAGACTGAAGGCTATTGTTGTCAAGAGATCTAAAATGTTGCCAGATCAAATGGTAGCTACTCCTATGTAAATAGGGGTTGCAGGTTCGAATCCTGCCGAATGGCACACATTTTGTAATAAAAATTTATCATAAATAATCAGCCTGGTAGATATAAATATATAATACTGTTTAATTAAAAAACAGAATATCTACTTAAATACAAGTATCGATAAAAAATAAAAAACAATGTTCAAACAATTCATTTCAAATATATATATATATATATATATATATATATATATATATATATATATATATATATTGTTTGAATTAAGCAAAATAATGGGTAAAAATGATATAGATCTCTACAGGGACAATGGTTTCATAATCCTAAGAAACTGCAAAAGACAATAAAAAATGAATAAAACCAGAAAAACAATCACAAGCATTTAAAGAAAATGTTAGGATTTAACATCGACATAACAACAAATCTGAAAGAAGTAGATTTCCTAGATGTCTCATTCAACCTAAGAAATCATACATATGTTGCAGGTTTGAATCGAATCACAATAAAGAAAAAGGTGAGAAAGTTTATCAAACATAAAAAACATAAAAACATATGAGTATCTTTAAAACAAATTCTAATAGACATCAAAAATATTATAGAAAATAAGGTAAATAACAACCTACAATAATAAATCTGTAAACTTCGTCTAGGATAGAAAATACAAATAGCTATAATAAACATACACATTATAAAAAAATATAAAAACGAAGCAACCAGCTTCTTTCCCACTCATTAGGCCTCTATGGGAGATTTAAACTTAGTTTAAAATAAATAAATGTGTGAAGGAAAATGAGGAAAAAAAAGAAAAAATATATGAATACAAAGAGCTAGCGACAAATAATAGTGAGCCCCAACAAACATTCACACTGTTTGCACAGGGAAAGTTTGCGAGACCCAGTATATAGAGCCTCCAGCAAATTGTGCTGTTTCATGTTTTATTTTCCAAGCTCAACACACACATACACACAATAAAATTAATTCACACCATGTGTGTCTCTAAAAATACAATTGCGTGGGCACTCACCTCTTTGGGGTCAAAAACAAGAATGGCGCACCCAAAAGCACAGACGTAATTGAAAACACATCACATGGTCAAAAATATGAATTTTGACCAATCAGGGCTTGATAAAAGAAACATATTTCTTGATTTCCAGGAGCCTCACCATGAATATAAAAAGACAGTAGAACCTTTCGCCATTAGAGAGAGAGGAATGGTCAGTTTGAAGCACATACAAAGAGAATACAGCAGCTCACACAACAGACCATGTCACGCATCAATGAACATTGTTTCACCCTCTCTTTCTCTCATCTTGCTCTCAACACATAGTCCCATCCTTTCCCTCCCACACTCCCAATTCTTTTTTTTCTTCCATTCTTCATCTTTATATGGACAACTACATTTTGTATAAAAAAATAATTCTTTTATTTTCTTTTACAAAAATAAACAAAAGTTTATTTTATCTTATTTGTAGTGCATTTTCCTTTTTATTTATTGTTTGGGGGAATTATACAAGCCCCTACAACCTTGAGATGGAATAAAGAGTGCAACTGAGGCACAACAGTGGACCAGTCAACACTAAATTTAGCAGCACACTTTCTATTATTTAATAGGTCCTCGCAAATGGCGCAACCGTAAGTATTTGGGACAAGTTCATTCTGAGGAAAGGTGTGGCTCCTGGGAACATGTTGCTAAATTCTCATGTCCGTAGAGGCCTGATGAGTGGGACTGAAACTGGTTGCTTTGCTTTTATATTATTTTAAGATGTGAAACATTAAGCTACACACTTTCATCTCTTTGATTAGATTTTGTACCTATAAAAATATTTTTAAATGTATATATATATATATATATATATATATACTTACTGTTATCATAGTAATAGTAAGGTAAGAACTAATGGAATGGCATTCCAAAGTTCTAGCAATACTTTTAACAGTGCTCAATACATAGTAGAGCAATATTTGTAGTAATATTCTTATTATGCAAATATTGCCTGATGAAGTGCTGAATATAACATTAAAACATGACTGCTCTTGTGTCTTTCTTATAAAATCTAATTATAAGAATATGACGATATACATATTTTTTTTTTAATCGTATCACCCCAAGCAAGGCGGTAATGCCACTGATGTGAAGGGGGCTACATAAGAGTAAAAAGATTATGTAGAAGAGAGTGAAGAGGAAGACAAACCAGTTAGAAAGGAGCAAGAGAAGGATGGGAATACATGTGTGATGACAGTTGCAAAGGTAGAGAGAAAGGAAAGGATATACGGGGTGGTGAAAGAACTAGAGTCAAGTGGTTAATAGATGCGTATTGACATTGCATTTAAATTCCTGAAGGTTGTAGCCGTCAGGAAAACAAGAATATGGAAGCGAGTTCCACAGGTGGGAACTGCGAGAGAAGAAGCTGCAGAAGTAGAATTGTCATCTGCATTTGGTTAATCTAACTGTGAATGGGTAGGACCCAGTAGCCAATCTGGTTGCATGAGTAAACACCTGTTTCAAGGGCACCAGTGACTTAATATATATATATTTATTTCTAAACAACTAATTGATTTTTATTTATTACTCTAACAGATTTTTATCATTTTAAATGTTATTTTTACTAGGCAATCCCCTTTATTTTAAACAGTATATTTATTTTCATCTACTAGCCTGAACAGTAGAGAAATTTTATGAAAAAAATATGTACTCTCCAATAGAATTGTTTACCTTTTCAAGAGAAACCATCATTAGACCTAACATGCATAAAACAAGCTCAGTCACAAAGGGTGTCAAAATAAAGCAATGATGAAAACCAGCTTTAAACAGAATGCAAAAGATTATTCTTAAAGGCAGTATTTGGCCTTTCTTAATCAGCTATACTTTTAATAGCCAAATTCCTTGAAAGCACATCAGATCTAACAATGGTTTCTCCTGCAAAAGTGAATGCAGGTTCCAATCCTGCAGAATGGTGCATATTCTTGAATGGTTATAAATTTAACAGGCTTTCATACTTAATTATTAATAATATATATATATATATATATATATATATATATATATATATTATTAATATATATATATATATATATATATATATATATAATGGGGCCTCACATCAGTGAGTGGGGGCCTGTGTGCAAGTTAAACCGTTGAGAGGAAGGCCCCGAAACGGTGCACATTCTCTCCTGATGACCCCAATTAAAGTATAAATTCAAAAGGACAAAAGTTCAATGAAGTCATATGCCATAGAGAAGTTCGGTGGAATTGTTATTGGTAAGAGGAGCATTTTATATTCAGCTCGCTTTAGGTGAGTGTCAATTACTTTCCAGTAATTTCCTTCTTCTATATATGAGTTGAATATCTGGATCGGAATCTGACAAAATGAATAGAATAAGTAAAGAACAAGTAGGAAAAAGTGTCTTTAATTGAACAAGTTTCACTTTTAACAAGCTTGTTAAAGTGAAACATGTTAGATTAAAGACACTTTTTTGTACTTGTTCTTTACTTATTCTATTCATATATATATATATATATATATATATATATATATATATACACACATATTAATTTACTTATAGATTTAACTGTGACTAAAATGTTTAGCTGTAATAAACAAATGTTACGTGTTTGATCACATTGTGGTCACTAGTTGTTGAACATAGTTACCAGTTCATTTAGACAAAGAACAATTTGAAACAAAGAAACTGGAGGATCTGGTGTTGCTGAAGTGGGTTATTGCCAGTTTTTGACCTGGCTGCAGGCTTGCATTCACATTTGTTACAGACATAGATAGCCGCACACACACCTACACTCATATATTGAGAATGGTCTCTGCGTGGTAACAAGGAGATGGTCATGTGGGAAACAGCTTTGGAATAGCAGGTCAAGGCTAGTTGACCTAAATATCCTTAGTAACAAATGTCTAGACAGGAAATAAGCTAGACATGGAAGCCAGTTGCAAGTTGTGAAGCAGCAGGAGTTAGAATTCGCACCAAAAATAAATCACGTGGAAAGCAAAAGTTTAAAGTCATTTGCAGGTTGAATCTCAACCAAACAAATCATATTTACTGAGTACTAATAAATGTTGAATGAAGGGAAAATGCATTCAAAATAATAGCGTAATTTAACCAATTCATCTTAATCAATATATTATGTTACCACATACACCATACCATGTGTTTATAAATAATATGGTTCTCCCATTTTATCTTGTGTTAATCTCTTGCATTCATAGTCGCCTGTATTCATTCATATTTGCTGTTGTATATTGTAAATGGCTATTTTGACTACGTTGAGTATCCGAATATAATTTTGAGGTTCAGGTCAGTGGACATTCTAATTCATACCTAAATATTGTTTTTATTTTTATCTTTTATTACTCATTAAAATTTTATATCAAAATCATCTCATCTCAACGTACATCCTTGAATTGCTGGTCAGCGCCCATGTTGATATATTGAAGCAGACCTGGGAAGGTTGCCGTTTGATTATGTAAATCGAACAGTAATCTTATTTTATTTTTTTTATTTATCATTGTCCATTTGTCATGATCTGGGGCAGATAACTGTATCTGTCCATAGATGGGAAAATGCAATATACCCAAATTGATGTGTAAACATCTTGATGGTTATCGTCAAGACCGGTATGTGACACATTCTATGGTGAACATCATTAAGAACACTAAAATCAGAAAAACAATACATTACAGTCAAACATGAGGACATAAAAACACTGAAAAATAACATCCTTGAAAATAACCTGTGAAGAGACTGAAAGCCAAAAATTATGGAACATTTTTACATTCCTTATCTCCAGAAAAAAGAAACATGTAAGAATACTGGAAATATTAAATAAAAAATTAATAAAATTTACTTTGTTGGTTGTTTTTAATTAAACATGTGTAAAAGAAAGATTACTGCCCAAATATATATATATATAAAATGAATATATCTTTGAAGGAACAGAACTTAATAAGAGATATGAAAGTGTAAAGCTTAATACTATGAGGCATGTTAAAAACAAAGCAACCAGTTTCACCCCCGATCTTTAGTCCTCATTGGGAAATTAATTTAAATCAAAATAAATTATGGAATGAATGAAGGGAAGAGATAGGAATAAAAAAATTATAATGTTAAAGGGAAAAAAGTACTTGAGGTTAATGATAGCAAGTTCCAGCAAACAATCATGCTGTTTACAGAGAGAAGGTTTGCAGGGCCTGATATACAAAGACTCTATAGAAATATAGAATGTGATCGGTACACAACCATGAATACATATATATATATATATATATATATATATATATATTTTGCTAAGATATATATAGAAATGCATACACATAAACACATACATGTATATAATGAAGTTGTCTTGATAAAACTTCTTTATTTTTTAAAGATCAAAACTTCCAGCCAATATTAGCTGTTCATTTATCATTGTCACTTTCTTCTGGTTCTGTTTTATATCATTGCATATTCGCAGGGATTCAATTTATTCTTTTATTCTCAAAACAGTTTCTATATTCTCTTCCATTTTTCTTTATGTCTTTTTAAACTCATGGTTTCTTTATAAAAAAATAAATTTTCACCAAAATCTCAAAACTAAAAATTAATAGACAAATAGAAAACAGATATGTCGAACTATGTTTTCCTGAAAGTGAATGGCAAAACAATGGCTCCAAATGGCAACTATATACAAAATCTATCATTTAGAATCTATTATATTATTATTATATTATAATACAGTTTTAATATCATAATACAAAATATTAATATCAATTTAATTATTAAAGATATTATTATCTATTTAGTTATTTTAATATCTAGTTAATTATTATTATATCATAATATATAACAAATATTAGATATATATAAGTTAAATCTAAGGTGAATATTTTGCAATGTTTACATATAATATTTATTTCATTATGTTTATTTAATAGATTTTTTTATTTTGAAAGGACAAGGCACATAGAAGATGAATACTTATATATATAATGTGTGTGTGCATGTGTGTGTGTGTGTGTGTGCGTGTGTATGTGTACATGTGTGTTTTTAGGTCAACACCCAGTCTGTTTCATGCTCAAACATTATCTTTAGGCATGACTAGGTATATATACTAGTCAAACTTAAATTCAACCCACATTAACCATGAAACAGACTGTCAACACTGGGTAATGACGTTGACATCCACGTTATATTTACATGCACTCCTGATATTTACTTTAACCCATAAATATAGAATATATTAAAACAATATTTTTATTATATATATATATATATATATATATATATATATACAGTACCAAGCATAAAGATCATAATGATGTTAAGAAAAAATCTAAATATGAAATAACTTTTTGGTTGATTAATTAGGTACAGCATGTTTTTTCAATATCTCTTTGTATACAGTTGCTTTAATTTTACTGTGTAGCCTAACAAGAGGTCCCGTACCAGCAGCTGAAATCATGCCAAACACCATCACATTTCCTTCTCCAAATTTAGTGCTACTTTTAGTGCACTGAGGCAAATATCGTTCCTTAGGACTGTGTCAAACAAACCTTCTCCTATCACAACCGAACAGGTTAAACTTTGACTCATCGCTGAAATCAACACAATCTCACTGTTCTTCTGTCCACATGAGGTGTTCAGTGGCAAATTTCAATCGGCTCATTTGATTCTATTTAGAAATGTAAGGCTTTGTAGAGGCTACTCGACTGTTCAGATTTATTTCATTAAGTCTTCATGAAATAGTGTGCCTTGATATTTTAATGCCAAGGTTAGCATTAGCTCTTTTTTTATTCTTTATCAATCCATCTGTCTTCCCTTGCAGTAGTTTTCCTAGGCCTGCCAGGTGGTTTCTTCACATGGCCCAGTTTCCTCTTGTTTTCTTAAAATACTATGAATAACACTTTTAGATTTCCTCACACTCTTTGAAATATCCCCAGTCAAGAGTTTATCTTCATTATGTAACTTTCCTAACTATCAATGACATCACAGATTTTTTTGCCATGTTTACAATGCAGAGCCAGTAAAGAGCTGGTGTAATTTAGTAAAACATTTTATATTCTTACCTTAAAAATATTTTCAAAAATGTAAAATAATTATTAAATTTTATGGATTTATTTAATTTATTTTGATGTTTTTGATCATCTATTTTTTTAATATTATATAATTATTCTTATAACTTTATCAAAATAAGTTTATTGAGATTTATATTTTGGAATTATATAATTTACCATTATATCCTTATTTTTCCTTGATAAAATGTTCTCTGAAGCTTTAAAATAAAAAAGTTATTTCACATTTAAACTATTTCTTAACATCGTTCTGATCTTTATGCTCGCTACTGTATATATATATATATATATATATATATATATATATATATATATATATATATATAATGTTAAATATAAAAGAAAATGAATGTCTATTATGTTTAATCACGAGCCGTTCTAAACATCATATTTTTGCTTTAATTTCAGGTGAAAATAAAGACAAAAATTCTCTAACATTTGGATAATTTTTTATTAAGTTAGTTCTAAGCTTTCAGCTCACATGAGCCATCTTCAGAGAGCTTGCAAGGACATTAACATAAAAACATTCACCATCAAAGATAATTTTATCTTGTGTTGACATAAAACTTTGCGAAGAAATGATAACAATTACCAAATAGCAAATGCAATTTGTAAATTTGTAATGCGGTTCTATGATGCCATTTGGTAATAAATACTAAAAATAGTATGATCGTCTCACCCCAAGCAAGGCATTTCACTGCCACTGTTGTGCAGGGATTACATAGGAGGAATTTTGAGGAGTGAGAGGTTGCAGAAGGTGTCAGGAAGGGAGTAGGAGAGGGAAGTGATTACTGATGAGAGTGGGGTGGACGAGGAGGAATGTTATGAGGAGTGAGAGGTTGCAGGGGATGTCAGGAAGAGAGTACTGATGATAGTGGGGTGGATGTAGAAAAGCATGAGAGAGAGGATGTAAGTTAGTGAGACAGGAGATGACTATTGACTTTACATTTAAACTCCTGGAGTTTGTAACTGTCAGGAAAGCAAGTATGCAGAAGAGTATTCCAGTCGTGAAGTGCGAGAAAAGAAGCTGCTGGAGTAGAATTTACGTTTACAATTTATTGGTTTCACAGTAAAAGGATGGGATCTAGTTGCCAATCTTGTGGCTTGAGGAAATTCGTATATAGGGGGTACTAGTGAGCTAAGTTCATCAGAGCAGAAGCCATGAAAGTATTTGTAGAAGAGACACAGAGAAGCCACACTGTGTCAGTGAGGAAGCAATGTTATCCTAACTGCCAAGTCGGGATCGATCACATTACAGCTTTTCGTTGGATTTGGTTTAGGACACCTTAGTTGAGAACAGGAGCACCAGACCAGATATGACAGCAATACTCAATGCATGGGCGGATGGTAGACTTGTATATATGCAGGATTGTTTGGGATGGGAAAAACTTCCTGGCCCTGCACAGAGAACCGACTTTCTTAGCAGCAGATTTAGCTATAGATTCTATATAGTTATTCCACTTGAGGTCTGGTGTGAGAGTTAACCCAAAGAGGTGCAGTGCTTTGCTTTTAGGAAGAGAAGCCTGATCCATGTTAATGGGCAGGAGGAACAATATTAGTCATCCACATACAAGCCTGTTTTGTATCACAGCTCATCAGTGTAGATAGACACATCTACTTGCTTTTGGCTGGGATCAACACTTGACCGATTTGGTGTCAGTCGGAGTTGCTCGCCACTAAGCCATAGGCACATGGAATCAGAGAAAGGAAATTTTAACATGTTGTATACAAGCAGTGTATACACACACCAGGTCACTGAATGAACTCAATTCATTCCTAAAGAGTAAAGTATATATCGCAGAAGTGGAAACTGTTTTTAAAATTTTCTTCTCTAGAGAGCTCAATCATAATGAGAGCATAATATATTAGTCATCCACATAGAAGCCTGTTTCATGGTATCACAGCTCATCAGTGTGGCTAGATACATTAACTTGTTTCTGGCCGGAATTGAAACTCGACCAATATGGTGTCAATCAGAGTTGCTAATATATATGTATGTATGTATCTGTATGTGTTTTCGTGTGTTTATGGATAAAAAGTTTATTTCTCGATTAGTCAGCTCAGGCATAATATATGTAGTGCATACACACAAACACACACACACATATATATATATATATATATATATATATATATATAAGTGTGTGTGTTTGTGTAATTATACATTTATATGTGTACAGACACAAATATGTCATATATATATATATATATATATATATATATATATATATATATATATATATATATAACTGAATTTATATACACATCTAAAAAAAATATCAAAGGACCATCCTTCTTTTTCTTTGAGAGAGTGCGGCTATCGTTTTATAGGCTTTTATCCAGAGGAAATAAATCAGATTCTTTTCTTTAAGTAATTCTTCCACTTCCTCCTCAGAATTTCTCATTGATTTTTCACCTCCAAAGTGATAGCAAACTTTACCTGCTAGCAACTGGGTTTGACACTCACTACTTGTAAATCACAGTCCAATTCTCTAAACATGGCTGATATTATGATCTTAGCTCTCATTTCCTCTGAACTAAATTCCCATGAAGGTCATAGAGCGTAGTAGCAACTATGGCGTTAAAAATAAGTTCTTCTTTACATTGTGCTGGATTATTATTGTCCAAATATCGATGGCTAAGTTGTTATTTGAAGCCACTCTTTGATCACACCTGGTGTCAATAACAAATCTCAAATTTCCAGTGAAGCAGAATGAAATCAAAATAGCCATTATGGACAAAATCATTGTGTTATTCACCATCACCATCCATGATGGCCAGTAAAAATGAATAAGTGATTATAATTCATTACATATCCTTTTCAGCTTTAATCATTACATTCTTCTTCTTTTTCTTCTTCTACTACTAATACTTCTTTTTCTTCTTCATTTTTCCTTTCTTTACTATTACTTCCTCTTCTCCTACTTCTTTGGCTATTGTTACTATTTTTTCTTCCATTTCTTCTTTCTTTATTACAATTTTTTCTTCTTCTTCTTCTTCTAAAACTACATCTTTTATTTCTATATTTCCTTATCTTATTCTTACTACTTGTATGAAAATGGCTAATCTTATCATTACCAATGAGAAACCACAAAATGTTCATACATTTCCACTCAGCTATAAGTTAAAGTATATAAATTGTGAATCAATTTTTTTTAACTTAGAGTCAACCTATTAACATTACTCCAAAACATTTTCCAATCCAATCATCTAAGACATTAACAGAAGTCTTCACAGTGAATAAATAATCCAAATTCTACTTGTATTGCATTAATTATAGCAATTAATGCAGTAGCAAAATCTCTTTTATTTTACAGTAAAAGTATTTGATGTATTCTATATCTGTCACGAGTCTGCAAATCAGGGAGTTTCAATTATCATTTTGGTACCAAAAAATTACCAAAATCTGAAGCTCAGCTGCTATCGACATAAAGTTTAACAAAGTTTAATTTTGATGGGGGTAAAGTAGTACTTAACAACATAAGCTATGCAAATAACACATTGTTGACAGCAGATACAGAAAGAAAACTTCAAAAGCTCGTACAGAAGATAGCGAAGGCAAGCCAAAAAAAAGGACTAAACATCAACTGCAATAAAACATAATGCATGTTTGTCTGCAAAAGGAATGAACTCAGATTGTGAATTGCTAATTGGAGATACCAGAATAAAACAAGTGAAGAAGTTTAAATATCTGTTAAGTGTTTTAGCAAAGAATGGAAAGTGGAACACTGAAATCTAAAGGTACATTGGGATAGCCAAAGATGAATTCCAAAAGATAAACAGGAAGATACTGAGAATTAGAAAAATGCTAGCATAAAGGAAGAGTGCTACACTGTTATGTGCTATCTGTCCTCCTGTATGGCAGTGAGGGCTGGAGACTTGAAGCAACAGAAATGTGGTTCTACAGGAAGATGCTGAGAATACCACAGACCAAACATGATCAATAACAAAGTTAAGAAAAATAGAAATGAAAAGGAACTTTATAATTAACATCAGAGAGATAGTTAACATTTCTGGTGCACATAATGTAGAGGGAGAGCTTGGAAAATCAAATACTCACAGAACAGATTGAAGGTAGGAGAGACAGAAGAAAATAGTGCATGACTTACTTAGTGAGCTTGAGTAAATTATAGTGTTGAGGAGAAATAACAGAAAGACAAAATGTATTAAGAATTACAATGGATAGGATGTTGTGGAGAGCCACAATCAGTTATGTCCTGAGGAGACAGTATACATGAGGAAGAAGTAAGTGATACTTCATGATATTCTCTTACCACCAATATGTTTATCTAATATCCTCCTGGTGTCATTTTGAATCGATACTTTTTTTTCCATGCATCAAATAAAGAATTATAAATTATCATTTTGGAAACTGAAAATTTTCTCATATATATTGGAAGATGCCCAAGTTTTCATCTGAAATCAACAGAATATGAACTTTAAACCAAATGATTACAATATATGAAAAAAAAGGGTATAAGTTTAAATAAATCCTGGAAGGTGAATGAGTTAATAGTACTATTAGAGTGAAACTTTCACAATATATATGAGGTGTTTAGAATTAAAAGATAGCTTCTGCCACAAAATGAAAAAAACAAGAAAATCGTGTTTAAAGTTTGTCGACTTTAAAAATGTTATAGCTTTTTATCTATTTGAGATAACCCACTCATTTTTTTAAAGGAAGCTAAAAGCATATACTTTAACATACAAACACTTACATTTACATTTAACTGATTTTTGCATAAAAGGCAGAAAGTATCTTCTTGTACTGAAGGCCTCAGTTATTGTTGACATTTTTCTTAGATTTTATTTTCTTGATTTCAGACAAAAAATTGAACATTTTCCAACAGTTTTCCATAAAATTTTCATGTTTCCAAAATTACATTTTATAATTATAGCTCAAATATATGGAAAAAATAAACTAATTCAGGATAACTGTAGGATATTGAAAAAAAACAGAGTAGATGTCAAGAAGAAGAAGAAGATGAAATTTAATAGTATCACTTGTATAAGTGATTAAAGTAAAGAAAGTGAATAAGTGAATGCTTTACATTTTGGTCAGTAAAAGTTTTCTTTTATTTACATTGTGTTTCAGTTCACAGAGTCTGTTAAATTCTACATTCAAATTAGTGACTTGCAGAAGTTTTTGTGAATGAAGTACTTATTTATGCAACTGTTTTTTCTTAAGTTCAACGTGATTGTCAGTAGTGTAGCTCAATGTTGGAATAATATTTATGTGTTGTAAGTTTAGAAATGATGCATTATCAAGGCAGCGTGTTAGAGTGGAAAGATTCATTTGAGTGGTCAAAAGACTGACAAATAGCCTGATAGACAATCAAGTTGTCCACTTAGAAGATATCCAAAATAGCAGTAGTTGTATATTTTGGTTAGGGTCTTAGAGGCGGCTGATTGAGATGAGGTTTTGTTTTTTCTTTTCTAGGATGTGCATTGTGGTATAGTGGATATTGGATTGGAATGGAAAAAATCAGAGTTCAGTTCAAATTCCAATTGAATTTGCTGCATTCACTTACACTGGGGAAATAAGTATTTCATCCCCCACTGATTTTCTGAGTTTGCCACTTTACAAAAATAAGAACGGTCTATAATTTTCAGGGTAGATCTGTTTTGAAAGTAAGAGATAGATTATAAAAAAAATCTCTAGAAAATCACACTATATTAATTTTTGAAAATGTATCTGTATTTTATTGAAAAAATAAGTATTTCAACCCATAGCAAAACATAACTTAGTACTTGGTGAAGAAATCTTTGTTGGCAAGCACAGCAGACATATGTTTCCTGAAGTTGATTATCAAGTTTTTACAGATCCCAGGGGGGATTTTGGCCCACTTCTCTTTTCAGATCCTTTCCATTCTTTAAGGTTTGTAGGTTGCTGTTGGGCAAATTGAAGCTTCAGCTCCCTCCACAGATTCTCTAAAGGATTAGGGTCCAGAGACTGACTAGGCCACTCTATTACCTTAATGTGCTTCTTCTTGAGCCACTCCTTTGTTGCCTTAGCCATATGCTTTGGGTCATTGTCATGCTGGAACACCAATCCATGACCCATCTTCAGTGTCCTGGCTGAGACAAGAAGGTTTTCACTAAAGATTTCTCTATATTTGGTCCTATCCATCTTTCCCTTGTCCTGGTGTAGTCATCCTGTACTCTTAGCAGAGAAAGAGCCCCAAAGCATAATGTTTCCACCACCATAGTTAATGGTTGGGGTGGTGTTCTTGGGGTCCAAGTCAGCTTTGTTAATTCCTCTAAACATGTGGCTTCAAATTTCTGTGTCCTCTCATAAAAATTTCTGAGATATTTAAATTCTTGTGTTTATCTGATTTTGCTATCTCCAATTTGTAATTTGCATATTGGGCTGATTCTTTTGCTAACAACCTTGCATTATTAGTTCCAAACACATGGCCCACCTTGTGAAGAGACATAAGAAGAATTAAAAGAAATAATTGCTATTTTACTGTTTGGAAAGCTCATTTCATTGCATCTAGTCCTGATTTTTTAGTCAAAATTAGTAGCATTTCTACTCCTTCATCTATCTATTATCCCTATTTTTATTTGAAAGGAAATCACATGGGTGAACTAATTATCTAGGCTTATTCTCAGGTTGGAATCTTTCTGGACTTAAAAAAATTGCTTCTTCTTCTAATTAAAAGACTAATTAATTCTTTCTTAGTGTGTAAATGCCTCTGGGACTACAGAACATTTTTAGATTTGAAATGACATTTAATTGTGAAGTGTTTGAGTTAGTGACTTTGATTTTCAGAAAACACAGAAGTTTCTCTGAAATCAACAGAGACTTTTGTTTGACTTCTGATTGATTTTCTCTCCTGGTGTAATCAATAAGATACATTCTCACTTTCTTTTATGCAGCAATAGAAGTTGATCAAAGACACCAAGTTTTAGAATCTGTTCATTAAATTTAGGTAATCACTGAGATATCCATTTGATGTTCATAAAAAATACCAACAATGAATTTCAACCATATCTTCCTCTCAATTTCTCTCTCTCTCTCTCTCTCTCTCTCTCACTCTCTGTATCTCTATTTTCCCTCTCTCTGTCTCTGTCTTTGCCTCTTAAACTCTGTATATTTTTTTTTTAATCATATCACCCCGAGCAAGGTGGTAACACTACTGATGTGCAGAGGGCTATGTAAGAGTTAAAAGATTAGAAGAGAGAAAGCCGGAAACCACATCCTAAACAGGGAACAAGGGATGAGCCTCTACACCTGTTCAATAGACGTGGGTGGAGTGTGGACCGGACGATAGTTTAGTCTATCTATACTAAAAGGTTATAGGTAAGATTTAAGTTATACCAGTAAACAAATGTATTAGAAAGCGCTCAATACATGTTTAAAGAGAAAGGAAACTTTAACATGTAGGGATTTTAGATATTTAAGTTAAAGAGATCAGTCAATTACGTTATCATGGCTTCAATTGTTTTGGTTTCATCAGGCAGATGTGTGAATGTGTTATTTCGTACATTTGTTTATATGTAAACTAGCAGTATAGCCAGGCATTGCTCAGGTGTAATGAAGGCTTTAAAACTAATCCATGGTCCTGGAGCTCAGACTCTTTGGACGTTAGCACAAAAGACTAAAAAGTAACAGTTGTTTTTTTGTTTTTTGCTTTTTTTAATCATTTCACCCTGGGCAAGGCGTAAATGCCACTGATGTGTGGGGGGCTACATAACTGAAAGAAATTTAATTAGAGGAGGGAGAAGAGGATTACAAACCAATTAGAAAGAAAGCAATAGAAAGATGAAAATGCAGGTGTAATGACAGTTGCAAGGGGGGAGAGAAAGGGAAGGATATATGGGGTGGGGGAAGGGCGTGAGTCAAGTGGTTAGTAGATGAGTATTGACATTGCATTTAAATTTCTAGAGGTTGTAGCTGTCAGGAAAGCAAGAATATGGGAGCGAGTTCCACAGGCGTGAAGTGCGAGAGAAGAAGCTGCAGGAGTAGCTGAATGGGTGGGACCCAGTTGCCATTCTGGTTGCATGAGTAAACACCTGTTGAAGAGGCACCAGTGACTTAAGTTCGTCTGAGCAGAAGCCATGAAAGTATTTTATAGAACAGTCAAAGGGAGGCCACATTTCGTCGGTGGGGAAGTGGCTGTAGTTGAGATGCCAAGTCAGCACCTATCATGTTACTAACTCTCCTTTGGAGCCTGTCAAGAACACTGTGGTGAGCAGCAGGGGCGCCTGACCATAAATGGTAGCAGTACTCCATGCAGGGTCGAATGGTAGACTTGTATATATGCAGGATGGATTCAGGTGGAAAGAACATCCTGGATTGACACAGTGACCCAACCTTCTTAGCAGTGGATTTAGCTATGGATTTGATGTAGCAGTTCCACTTGAGATCAGAAGAGAGGGTAAGGCCGAGGAGGCGCAGTGTATTGCACTCAGGGAGAATTGCTTGGTCCATGCTTATGTGAGGCAAGACAGGTTGCCTGTGATGGTTGACAGACAACAGTTTGGTCTTGCACACATTGAAGTTGACAAGCCACTTCTTTCCCCAATTCACCACAGAGTGTAGATCCCGTTCAAGGTCAGCGGTGAGATTATGTCCGTCCGCCATGCCAGGTTTCTTACTTTTGCGGGAGTATATTGTGGTGTCATCTGCGTAGATGTCTACTTGGGACTTGATCTCATCTGGGAGGTCGTTGATGAAAATAAGGAAGAGTGTCGGGCCCAGGATAGCCAGTTAAAGTGAAACCGTAGACTGGAAGAAAAATGAATGGATGTAAGTCAAATTTTGATTTCCTGGTATCGATATCAAATAAGTTTTTTTCACCGTAAACTGAATTTGGAAGGCTAAATGTCCTCTGAGTAAATGGTAGCATGGCTGAGACTAAGAACTACAACTATACCTACTTAGAGCCAAATCCAAAGCAAAAACTAAAATAAAAGGGCTGAAAAAAATACAAACATACAGGCAGATAAACAGACACACACACAAACATCTTGCCTTTTATGTATATATATTATTATATATACATGGACTAGCAGTATAGCCAGGCATTGCTCGGGTGTGATGAAAGCTTTAAAACTAATCCATGGTCCTGGAGCTCAGACTCTGCCTAAAGAATATTTATGTGAAGTTTGTTGAGAATCGGATAAAAATTGTGGATTTGTATAAAGGACATACAGACAGATAAACAGACACACACAAACATCTTGCCTTTTATATATATATATATTATCGATTTTCTGCACTATTGTAAGGACTGCAACTTTGAAACTTCTGAATATCGTTTCTTATGGCTTTTTCTATGAGTGTATCAAATTTGATTAAAATCAGACCACTTCTTCTATAACCCGATTTTTTCGATTATTGATTTTGTATATTTATCGGTGGTACCTCGACACAAAACCTAGCTAAGAACACTCGCAGACGCTTATAGTACAACTGTGTAAATTTTCAAGAAAATAGTTTCAGCCATTTCAGAGTCTATAGGTAATGGATACACACACACACACACACACACACACACACACACACACACACACACACACACACAGAGAAAGTTCCATTTATAAATGAGTTTAGATAGATACATATTCATTTTAATTATTTTTCTTAAAATTAATTTTATTTTATATAATTTTTTAATTTATTTATATCTATTATTTTTAAAGATTGGCAGAGCAAAAAAATATACTGTTTAATTAAAAACAAACAGAGTATCTACTCAAATATGAGTAACCATTAAAAATAATGTTTAAACAAGTAAATTAAATATATATATATTTGAGTATATATACACACACACATACACACACACATATATGTCTGTGAGTGTGTATACTTAACTATATACACTAGTATCTGAAATTATTGTTACAGCAATAGTTTATTTATAAAATCTTAAATAATAAAGTTAAAATTCTCATTGTGGTGCAGCTTTAATTGTTAGATAAATCTAAATATAATATTAAAATTTGTATTTATCTTGTAATCTGGTATTTATACATTATCCTGAAATACAGCTTAAATCATACATAATACTACAACTAATTTAAGGGCATATTGTACATTCAACCCCTGCAAAGGGCAATGCCAAACTTCATTCAAAATTAGACAAGGGGTTTCTTGAGCTGTTAGCTGTTGTCTGTTTTTATGACATTTTCAAGAAGAAAATTTGATACACATTCTTACTTATAACAATCCATATTATATTCCAACAATTCTTCTTTTATGTTACCTTACCCAAACCCTGCTCTGCCATCCACCTGCTCAGGTCCTTCAAATATGCTATATGCTGTTTTCCCTTGTCTCTTCTTACCCCTATCTGACCTCTGGGTATCAGATTCCCCAATCCTTCCTTCTTCATTACATGACCCAAGAACTTCAGCTGTCTTTTCCTGATGCTCAGTATTAATTTTCATTTCATTTTCATCCTTTCTAAAACCTCATCATTACTCACATGCTCAATCCATGATATTCACAGCATTTTTCTGTAGAACTACATTTCAGATGCTTCAAGATTTTCTTTCATCTTTAATGATATTGTCCAGCATTCACTGCCATATTGAAGGACAGACATCACATAGTAATCCAGCAGTCTCTTCTTTGTTTCCAGTAAAATTTTCCTGTCTCGTAATATTCTGCTTAGCTTCTGGAATGCATCCTTGGCTATTCCAGTTCACCTAGGATCTAAGTGTTGCACTTTCTGTCTTCCATTAGAACACTTCCCAAGTACTTACATTTTTGTACTTGCTTGGTTTTAGTATCCCTAACCTATAATTGGCATTTTGGGCTCCTCCGTTTGCTAATGACCATGTATTCGGTTTTCTTGTAGTTTATTGGTACTCCTTTCTTTTAACTTTCTTCATAAGATATTGTCTTTGAAATATTTATGAAATTTCCCTGTCTCTTAAAACTCTGCTCAGTTTCTGGAATGCGTCCTTGACCATATTAATTTGCCTTTGGATCTCAGTGTTACACATTCCTTCCTCCATTAGAACACTTCCCAAGTACTTAAATTTTTGTACTTGCTTGATTTTAGTATCCCTAACCTATAATTGGCATTTTGGGCTCCTCCGTTTGCTAATGACCATGCATTTGGTTTTCTTGTAGTTTATTGGTACTCCTTTCTTTTAACTTTCTTCATCTGCCTTTTTTAGGAGGTCTTTGTGTGTGAAAAATAATAAACATTTGTAATAAATGAATTTAAATATGTATAATACAACATAGTACAGCATATATTCATTCAATTTACAACACCTCGTTAGAATTCTTTTTTAAACAATTACTTGAAATGTGTCACATGACAGAGACGATAAATAAATATTTAGATGCACACTGATTTGCAATTATTACGTATTTTCAAATAAATAGGAGGAAGAAACAATATATGTAATAAAAAATATAAATGTTATTTTAAAAAGATTACACCTGTTTTATGTTATTATCCCAAATATTCACACAATGTATTAACAGTCAGTGGAACAATAAATCTTCTTGTATATTTTTAAGTATTAAATTTTATTTCTAATTTTGTATTCAAAGCACATTTTATGAAAAATAAAATTCTCTTTTGATGTAAAGAATTAAAACATTTATTAATATCATAGAATAATTCATTTTCATACTTTAAGTCAGGATATGTTAGCATTGAATCTTTTTTGGTGTGTTTAGTTTTGTGGATAGAGACTTTTTTTTTTTAATCATGTCACCCCAAGCAAGGCATTCCACTGCCACTATAGCGCAGGGGGTTACATAGGGCAATAGATGAGTTAGGATGTACATAGGGGGAGAGTTGGAGAGAATGGGAGGGTTAGTGTTTTACGAGGTGTCTATTGACCTTACATTTAAACTCCTAGAGGTTGTAGCCGTCGGGGAAGCAAGCATGCGGAAAGGAATTCCACAGGCGGGAAGTGTGAGAAAAGAATCTGTTGGAGTAGAAATTGCGGTTACATTTCATAGGTTTCACTGTAAAAGGGTGGGACCTAGTTGCCAATCTAGTATCTCATGCAAACTCACACCTAGAGGGCACCAGTGATTTAAGTTCATCAGAGCAGAGGCCATGAAAGTATTTACAGAAGAGGCACCACAGAGAAGCCACGTTACGCCAGTGAGAGCGTGACTGTAGGCGGTCAGCTAAGTTGGTATCAATTACATTCTCATTATTAAGTAATAATTAATAAAAGATATATTTTTATGTGGACCCCCTTTAAAAACTGTAGAAAAATTCGATAGATTTGAGTACCATCACTAAAAACTCATTTTTTTTCCACTTTCTCATTGTCGAGATGTGACTTCCTTCTGTCTCTTCTATAAAAATTTTCATCCCTCCTGTGGAACTCCCTTCCATATACTTGCTTTCCTGATGGCTACAACCTCCAAGAATTTATAAGCAAAGTCAATTCCCATCGCTTATCCACTTATTTTCAGCCCTTTCTACATCACCCTGTGTATCTTGTTCTTTTCCTTTCTCTCTATCTTCGTAATTGTTTTCACTCTTGTGTTCACATCCTTCTCTTGCTCTTTCTCTTTCACACTGTGTAGTTGATTTGTCTTAGTCTTCACTCTCCTCCTGCCTAAAACTTCAACTCTCTTATGTAACCCCCTGCACATCGGTTGCGTTAATGCCTTGCTTGGGGTGAAATGATTAAATTAAAAAAAAAAAAAGGCAGCTCCAGGTTTGAATTTCCAGATTTGCATTTATTAAAGAATCAACAATTTTACATCAAACATCATTACTGCTTCGGAAAAAGCCGTCAAATTTCACACAATCACATGTTGTATGCTACAAAATTTCAAACCTCACTTGAGAAAATAATCAACAATATTTCTCCTCAAAAAATAGATATTTAATAATTGTGAAAATTATTTATTAACCAATAAAAATTCTGAGTTTAATAAATCCAACTTTTAGATCCCTGGGGCCTATTTTTCTGTTATAAATTAAATACGATCATGTAAATTCACAAAATTTGTATTCAGTTTTTCCATAAACCTGTAACCAGGGATTTTGTTTTGTGTACAACTGAATTCTCACACCTTTTGTATAATTAATTACTCAACATTTCTCATATTTTATCAAGAAAATTTCTTATAACAACCTCAAAATTTTAAAGTAAAATGTATACAAATAGAGCAAACATGTTAATAGCAGTCATAACACAACTCCTGTTTATTGACTGTTAGAAAATTACACCCTTTCTTAAAACAACGTCAGTACATAACACTCTCTTTATATCAAGACATTCTGTTTCTTCTATCATATTATCAAAATTTATTCTATGTATTGTAAAGAACAGATGTGAGTTGTGGTGCAGTGGATATTGACACGGAATAACAAATTGGGGAACCGAGTTCGAATTCCAGTTGAATTCATGGCATTCACTTACGCACAAATACCTTCGGAAAAGGTATTAATCCATCTCTTCCCTGCAGTTATGGGTTAAATAATAGGACAGATTGGGTTCTATAGCATTGGCTGGCAACCAGTCTACTGCAGTAAACAATGGCAACCTACTGCAAGATAATCTTCTGCCCAGTCAGTCATGTCTCTTTCGAGACATGATTGCCCAAAGCATATATCACGTATGGCACTTAACTGACTGATTGATCGTAAAGAACAAAAACTAATATTTTTGTGGAATATTATTTTACAAGGATATTTGTAATTCATTTCTTTCAACTTGAAAGAAAAAATACATGATAATAACATTTATTTAAAATTTGTTGAGCTGTGTTTGGAAACTGTTGCTTTCTTCACTTTTCACATGATTTTTTCCGCTACATATATATAATGTGTCTGTGTACATATGTGCATGTATCTTTCTCTCTCTTGCTCTCCCTCTCTCTCTCTCTCTCTATATATATATATATATAGTCATCCGCAGACAGATAGTTTTGCTGTATCACAGCTCATCACTACAGTTAGACTCCAATTGCTTTTAACCCAGGATTGAAACCCGACCGAATTGGCATCAGTCAGCAATTCTTTCTCTGAGCTATGGGTTCTCAGTACACACACACACACACACACACACACACACACATATATATATATATATATATATATATACAAGTTTCAGTGAAAATGAATGGCAAGTCATGTTTTTTGTTATATTTTTATTTTTCTTGAATGTATGCAAGAGATTTCTTTTTTGGACATAGAATATGTAATTTCATTTAATTTCATTTTCACAGATCAAAAAGAAAATAGGCAAATAAAAACCACCATGAGTCACTAAGCTACTAATGGTCATACTCTAACAAAAATAACATATAGAACAGTAAATCAAATGCTAGTCATGTGGCAGGTGACGCAATAGATGTTTTATGTTATGTCTACATCTACTAATTAAAGTATTCTGTATCATGTATTGCAATTTTTTCTTCCAGACAAAGTTTATGTGTATCCCTAGCATTTTTAAATGTATTACTTTTCTTATTAATTCTCCAATAAATTTTAGGGAACTTACATCTTTTTTAATCTTCTAATAATACGATGACACCAATGTTGTATATTTCTAAAATACTTAATTCATGATTACTGTGCCCCTTTCTCCCATTCATATTAAGTTGCCACATAAATATTTTCTCTTGCTTAACTTTACTGTTATATTCTACTTGTTTTAGCCAAATAAGCTATATTTTTCACTGTAAAATTATCTTTAATGGGACAGAAAATTTTTAGTCTAAAATTTAATCTGGTTTTGTTTTGTTTACAATCACTATTATTGAGCAAAGTTTTGTTATGATTTTCAATTATTTTTCTGGTATTGTTGCCACAGCTGTAACTCACTTTAATATAATTTTTATTAAATAGTTTCTTCATTTATTCAGAGTTAGCAAAGTGTTTTTTAACAAATGTTGTTTCTTATTGATTTATGGGATATATAAAGTTCTTCCCTCTTTTCTCAATCATCAGAAGAATGCATGAGTATATATATATATATATATATATATATATATATAGTTTTAGTGCAAAATATCTATCATTTTAACAGTTAAAGTGACAAATTCTTTGCACTAAAACTATCAATGCTCAATCTCCACCTTAATATTAAGCATTTTATGATAAAAATCTGCTTGTGTAATTACATTTTATCAGTAAAACTACTGACATGAAACATTATCATAACTCAATACTATATATATTCAATCCTGGGTCAAAAATCAATTGGAGTCTAACCGTACTGATGAGCTGTGATACGGCGAAACAGATCTGTCTGTGGATGACAATATTTATGCTCTCACATCCAGATTGAGCACTCTGGGAAAATAGTAGACTTTGATAAACAGTAGCTACTCTAGCATGTACGTATCGCTCATTCAGTGAAATCACTTAGATCGCTGTAGCTATTGGGCACGTATAATGATATGCGCAAAAAAGTCTGCCTACTTCTACAGGGGTAGAGTTGCCGACTGACGCCATTTCGGTCAGGTTTCAATCCTGGGTCAAAAAGCAATGGGAGCCTAATCGTACTGATGAGCTGTGATATGGCGAAACAGATCTGTCTGCAGATGACAATATATATATATATATATATATATATATATATATAAATGAACTTGAGCACTCTCATGTAATGAGGTATGTTTACATTGTATATAACATGCTAAAGTCTGCCTTCCTCTACTGAGCACCCATAGCTCAGAGGTAGAATTGACGACTGATGTTAATTTGGTTGGCTAGAAGCAATCAGATATCTAATTGTATTGATGAGCTGTGATACAGCAAAACAGATCTGTCTGCGAATGACTATATATATCTTTTGTTTTGGGTCATTAAATTAGACCAGTACTCAGTTGTATTAAATAGTGCTAAATACAATTATATTATAGAGCTACTGAATATTTTTCATTTGAAAATGACTTATTTCTGCAATCTAGGTTTCATCCTCTTGGCATCTTCAGGCAAATTATGATAATTATTATAAACCGCCTGAAGATACTGAAAGGTTGAAACCTAGGTTGCAGAAATAACTGATTTTTAAATGAAAAATATGTATATATAAATATATATTTTGTGTGCCAAGTATTTGAGAACACACAGAGGTTATAAATGGAAGACAACTTGCATATGTATGTGTCTATGTGGATGTTTGTTTACCAAGTATTTGAGAAAACACAAAAATTATAGACAGAAGAGAACCTAATGTACTTTGATATATTATATATATATATTTTTTTAATCATATCACCCTGAGCAAGGCAGTTACACCACTGATGTGCAGGGGGCTACATAGGAGGGAAGAGATTGGAAAAGAGAAAACTGGAAACTGCATCCTAAACAGGGAACGAGAGATGAGCCTCTTCACCTGTTCAATAGACGTGGGTGGAGTGTGGTTTTAACATTCTCTTTTAGATTTATCAAGAGTATTGATGTAGCACATGGAATAAAATGTATACTATGCTTGTAGTAAAAGCATTTAACCACAGTGACAACTTCTTGCAAGTGGCCTGATTTTTCATTACTAAACAACGGAAAGGATAGTTCATACTTTCTTTATCTGCAAAGAGACTGTCTAGCACTTACTGCTGCAGTGAAAATTCTAGCACTTACTGTCTAGCACTTACTGCTGCAGTGAAAATTCTAGCACTTACTGTCTAGCACTTACTGCTGCAGTGAAAATTCTAGCACTTACTGTCTAGCACTTACTGCTGCAGTGAAAATTCTAGCACTTACTGTCTAGCACTTACTGCTGCAGTGAAAATTCTAGCACTTACTGTCTAGCACTTACTGCTGCAGTGAAAATTCGATATTACATAACAGCTCAGCACTGCTTTCTTTTCTAATAATATTTACATAATTTACATATCTCTTTGTTTAATTTCTGAGACACATCTTAACTTCAACAGAACATAACCGTTTGCTTATATAACCACAGCTTTTTGTATGGTTACAGTTCTGGTGTCCTTGACCAACCAGCTTCATTTGTGTACTCTGTTCCTGTAATGATGATGTCCAACCATGCCTGCATGCACTTCAGAGCACTTTTTCAATTGGCAATTTGGTTGTTGTCCATCAATTTCTGAGTTTAGAGCCTTTGCTGATTGCAGCCAAATGTTGCAAGATGCCTGGGTGGGTACAGATAAACTGCAGCACTGTAATTGCTTTCTCAAGACCTGGCAAAATTTGCTCCAATTTAGATTTGCAAGTCTTGCCAGTCTTCTGCCCTTTGAAACTTGGTTAAGACGTGTCTTTGCTTTCACTATTTAATCAGCAGACACTTTCTTAACCACTCATGAGAAAAATCTAAATTTTCAACACCTGGAACTTACACTAATGTTTGGTAACCTTCTGACTAACCCAGATCTCACAAAACAATCCAGCTCATGACAATCAAAGGATATTTTACACAAATAAGTGCCTGACCTAATAATTCAACTTCAATCAAAATTCTTGTAGCCATGATGACTAATTATAGCAATGATTGACTTTGTTGTGCACAGAAATGAATATAATAAATTAGAAATTTACTATAATTTTGCTTTCAAAGCTCACATTTTCTTACTTTTTCTTCTTCTTCTGCTTCTTTTATATGTTGCAGCCTTTCATAACACAAACAATCATGTTTCTCCACAACTTTCTATTTCATATGGCACTTAGCAGTTTTTCTTCCATAACTATATCCCCCACCCACCATTCTGTTATCTATTCACACAAGTTCGTCAAGTCACAGCTGCTTGCATTCTCTATTGCCCTCAATATGCCTCATGAGGGTTAAGATTTTAAAGCCTGCCTTTTGTAAGTATTTTTGGGGTTGTTTTGTATACTGTGAAAACAGCCATGGGCTGACCTATTTTATAGTTCACCAATAGAAGGCTTAACCAATCAGAAGGCTTTAAATATTCAATGTAACATGTATAAAAGGGTGGTCATATTTTCCGAGTATTCAAGATGTAAATCTGATTCAATAGTGTTTGATTCATGAGTGTTAATTAATGTTTGATGTTGCTTCATTTAACAGATTATGTGCTGCACTGTACTCTATCTCCATAAATTATGGTGGACATCGTCAACACCTTTCTCATTGTGTGTTTAAGGGATTCCAGCTCTCTTTTTCTTGATACTTTCTGTTGCCTTTCTTTAAGGTTTTCTTGCTGCTTACTTGCTTCATCCATGGAAATCTCAGTATACCTCTGCACAATCATGTTTCTGGTGATTCTAGTTTTTTCATCATGGCTAGGTAAATTGTTCAACATTTAGTGGCAAAGAAGGCATGAACCTGCTCAGTTAAAGAGACAAACTCTTTGTACTTATCAATGCTTTATCTACATCCCAATATAAATTTGTTTATGATAAAAACCTGCTTGCCAAAATAAATTTTATCAGTAAAATCACTGAAAAAACAATAATCTTGGTGCTAAACATTACCCCAGTTAAACAATATATATATATATATATATATATATATATATATATATATAATTGTTTCACACCAAACAAGGCAGTACTGCCATTGATGCACAGAGGGTTACAGTGAGAAGAGAGGGGAAAGAAAATAGCCAAAATAATGAAAATGAGAACACGATACAGAGTTAGCAAGGAAAGAATAAGAGGAAGATGTTAATGAAGGAGATAGCAAATGATGTTGCACTTAAATTCTCAGAGATTGTAGCTATCAGGGAAGCAAGGATACAGAAGGGAGTTCCACAGGCTGAAAGAGATAGAAAAGAAACTGATAGAGTAGAAGTGGCTTTTTACATTTGACTATTTTGTCAGTAAAATGGATGGACCTAGTTATTAATCTAGCAGAAGAGTAAATATGTGTGGTTGGTGCACCAGGGAGATAAGCTCGCCAGAGCCGAAGCCATGAAAATATTTGTAGAAAAAAGTGAAGCCACATCTTGTTGGTGAGAATGTGACTCAAGTTCTTCTATGTGCCTTGTCCCTTCAGGATGTAGGCGATCATGGCCTTCTATGTTTCCCTATCCCTGGTGGCTCTGAGCACCCCTTCTCCTGTTACACCATGCAATCCTCGTTTCATTATCCACCTGATTAGGTCCTTCAAATATGTTATCCGTTGCTTTCCTTTGTCTCTCTTTCCTTCTATCTGGCCTGCTAGTATCAGATTCTCCAACTTCTCCTTCCTCACTGTGTGTCCCAGGAACTTCAGCTGTCTCTTTCTGATGCTCAATATTAATTTCCTTTTTGTTTCCATCATTTCCAAGACCTCATCATTGCTCACATGCTCAATCCATGATATTCACAGCATCCTTCTGCAGAACCACATTTCAGTTGCTTCAAGTTTTTCCTTCATCTTTGATGGTATTGTCCAGCATTCACTGCCATATTGAAGGATGGACAGCACGTAGCAATCCAGTACTCTCTTCCTAGTTTTTAGTGAAATTGTCTTGTTGCTTAATACCTTACTGAACTTCTGGAATGCTTCCTTCACCATGCCAAAAGCTACCAAAATCAGGATTGATTACATTGCAGATCCTCTAGATTTTGCCGAGAACCCTGAAATGAATAGCATGAGCATCTGACTAGATATGGTAACAGTATATAATGGCAGATTTATATATGTGCAAGATGGATTCTGACAAGAAAAACTTCCTGGCATAGCACATCATCCCAACCTTCTTAGCAGTAGAGGAAGCTATTGATTTGATGTAGTCATTTCACTCCAGGTTAGCTAAGAGAGTAAAGATGCAGTGTATTGCTTTCTGGGAGTCTAGTGTCATCTACATTACTGGAAGGTAGGAAAGTTTCTCTATGGTGGTTAAAGGAGAGCAGCTTTGATTTGGAAGCATCAAGAAAAAACTTGAAGCAGCTGAAATATGGTTCTACAGAAGGATGCTGTGAATATCATGGACTAAGCATGTGAGCAATGACAAGGTTTTGGAAAGGATGAAAATGAAAAAGAAATTAATACTGAGTATCAAAAAGAGACAACTAAAGTTCCTGAAACATGCAATGAGGAAGGAGGGCTTTGAGAACCTTTACTAACAGGCCAGATAGAGGGTAAAAAGAGACAGGGGAAAACAACGGATAGCATATTTGAAGGACCTGATCAGGTGGATGACAGAACGAGGGTTGCGTGGTGTGATAGGACACAGCGTGCTAAGAGCCACCAGGGATAGGGAGATGTGGAAAGCCATGATCGCCTACATCCTGAAAGGACATGGCACATAAAGGAAGAAGAATATCTTATATTGTTAAGATTATGGCTGCCATTAACAAATCTTGGCAGGATATCTAGTTCTCTCTGAATTTCCTTGCTGTATAGGATGAATAAATCTTATGAGAATACACATCCTTATCATATACACCTTTCTATTTTTTTATCTGCTGAATTCATTTCCTCTCTATATACAGGTAGTTTGCTGTCAGTATAGGTTTTTGATTATTCTTATGTCTTTTCCAAATATGTCAAGCTTGCCAAATTGTCTTTGTGGAATACTTTGTCAAAAGCCTTTGAAAAATGTATAAAACACAGGTACATGTCTGTCTTGCATTTGAACTATCCTTTCTGATAACATGCTGAGTGCTATATTCCTTAATTCCACACTTCTAACCTTCCTAGTTAAGAGCTGCTTGCTATGCACATTTTAGTGACCCACCATTATTCTTTTCATATTATATTGTTAAGATGTAAGCCGCACTCAAGAAGCTTCTTCATACAGACCAGATTAACCGTAATCCTGCACACATATCTGCATAAACTGTGTCCCTTCTACCTTGTATAAGATGAACATCACTGTATATATATATATATATATATATATATAGTCATCTGCAGACAGATCTGTTTTGCTGTATCATAGCTCATCAGTACGGTCAGACATCCAATTGCTTTTACCCAGAATTTAAAACTGACTGAATTGGCGTCAGTATATATATATATATATATATATATATATATATATATATATATATATATATATATATATATATATATATATATATTCCATTTGTAGTGATGAAAGTGCTCAATTGTAAGACAAAAGCATATTGATATGCTCTTGTCATACAATTGAGCACTATTATCACTACTGTATTTTAACAATAAAGGGGGTAATAACTTGTTTACAAATGAAAAATATTTAAAAGTTCTACAATATAATTGTATTGAACACTTTTTAATACACATGTGCACTAGTCTAATTTATTATGACCAAAATCTATGTAATTAAACAATCAATATATATATATATATATATATATATATATATATAGATATAATTATTTGTTAAAACATTATTTTTGATCAATACTCATATTTAAGTAGATATTCTGTTTATAATCAAACAATATATACATTTATTTCTACCGGCCTGATTATTTATGAAAATAATTATCGTAAGTAATCAGGCCAGTAAAAATAAATATTTATGCTGTTTGATTATAAACAGAATATCTACTTAAATACAAGTATCAATCAAAAATAATTTTCTAACAAATAATTTCAAATTGTTGGTTGTTTATAACCATTTTGTTAGTCTTTGTTTATTTCCGTAATATATATATATATATATATATATATATATATATATATATATATATATATATAATAAACAAGCAATAATCATCTTTAAAAACCAAAGTAAAATCATAAAAATAAAACAAGATAATAGAAAAATGTAGACATGCAAACAATTATCTACTTATTGCTAAATTACAATAAATAACAGCAAAATCAAAACATACAAATAGGAATGTAAATACATATATACAAACACTAAATCATAAGAAAAAATAGAAAATAATATAACAACCATCAAATAAAAAAATACACATAAAGCCCACAAACATCAATACACAAACACCCAGCCTAAAAAAGAAACACTTAAGTGCTCAAACACACCAAATTAGTAAGAAAATTTCATGCCAAAAAAAGGTCCATACAAAAAAAGAGGTCAACCTAAATGACAAACTAACTAAAACAAAGCAATTAAGCAGACACCTGTTCAGTATAGAACAATTAAACAGATATCCACTCATGTATACAAAACAAATAAAAATAAATAAAACAAAAAATGAAAAAGCAAACCAATTACAAACAATACTAATCTCACATAATATCAAATCACCCTTAGCTCCCTATCGATAAAAACAAGCACTGGAACTCCGTATCAAGAAACCCAGTCCTGATGAGTGAGAGTATCACAACAATGTCTTCAAAAACTTTGAAGCTGACATGAACTCGCTCACTTAAATGAACAAATTCTTTGCGCTAAAATTGTATATATATATATATATATATATATATTAATGTATATTTGGGCAGCAACCTTTTATTTAAACATGTTTCATTAAAAACTACCGATAAGGAAGATTTTATTAATTTGCTACTTAATTTTTCCAATATTCTTACATGTTTCCTTTTTTGCTGGAGATAAAGTATGTAAAAATGTTCCATAATTTTTGACTTTTGAAGTGCATTCAGCCTCCTCACAGGAAATTTTCAAGGATGTTATTTTTCCAGTGTTGTTATGTTCTCATGATTGACTGTAATGTAATTTATTGTTTTAGCATTTTTTTGTTTTTTTAGAAGGAGAGTTTTTTAAAGTTATCACATGATGCATGCAGCGAGCATCCAGTGAACATCTGTCTATGTTATGAAAAAACTTTCAAAACTCTATTTCCACTGTTAAATAGTGTAAGATTGATGGTAGGAGAAAATTGTTTGATATATAATGCCTCTCTTAAAGTCAGGTGCCTTTGATATTGGGATTTAAATAGTATTTTTGTATTTTCAACCAAAATTTGTCTCAAGTTATGGATTAACAAATGTTTATTTTATTGCACTATTATTACTAGATAGGTGACATCTACTCATTTAAGTGGAAGTATGGCCAACACAGGTAACTGATTTCTGAGAAGAAACACAATCTTGTACAGGGCATTGAAATTCATAAACTATACTAGTCATTGCTAGTTTAGATTTGATAGGATTATTATTATTAGAAATCAGTTACCTGTGTTGGCCATACTTCCACTTAAATGAGTAGATGTCACCTATCTAGTAATAATAGCAAGGTTTGCTGTCTTCCATTTTCTATAATATATTATAAATTTTATAAATTTTACATGTTTTTAAGGAATTACAGCAGAAATATGGTGTTTAATAAATTTTCGTATAGAAAATTCATCCTGTTTATAATTAATGTACATTTGGCTGCAATAAAATATGTTGATATTTTCTTGTGTGTTATTTTTAATGCTAATGTCATGTATTTTTTGTAAGAATAATTTTATTGATTTATCAATGACATAGTTGGGAATATTATTGTTAACTAGTGTTTGTTTCATGTGTTTTAGTTCACTCAAAAATATACTTTGTGGGAAGGGAATTTTGATGTGCCCTATTTAAGAATTTCATTATTACTGCTATTTTATTTCTTTCTGGGCATTGGACATTATAATTAAGAAGACATGAGTTCTTACTGATGGATTTTTTATGTAGATAAGTGATAAATTCATTGGTTTTTAGCTCTATATTAACATCAAGAAATGGGATTTTGTTATTTTCAAAATGTAATTTTAAATATTATATATACACTACCAACCATAATTATTAGGCCACCCCAGTGTTTTAAAAGATGATGTATTTCATACTATTTTTTAGTATTTATTTCTAAGTGAATAATTGTAAAAGAAAATAGGATGGTTTGTTTGTTAATATAGCACAATAACATGTGCATCAAATGAATTTATAAATATTTAATAATTACCAATATTGCAGTTTCATCAATGGAAGAATGAAGAAAATTTTGGATGAATTGGACAAGTTCATCTTAGCTTCCTTGCCTTGTAAAATGTTGCAAAGTAATAAAAACAAAAGAACCATTCTATTTTCATTTGGCAATAAATACTAAAAATAGTATGAAATACATCATTTAAAAAAAATGGGGTGGCCTAATAATTATGGCCAGTAGTGTGTACATATATATATATATATATATATATATATATATATGCACATTACAAGTATAAGGATATTTTACACATACCAGGATATTTTCCAGAAATGTCTGTTACATTGCGTTTGATAGATCTATGCATTTTATAAAGATAAATTCTTGATACACTCAATATTATTACCTAGTATTTGATATACCTATGCACCTTATACAGACAAGCACTTGATAGATTTTTGCACACATGATTATCACCATTCTGTAATTTGTTCCATCTAATCTTATCCTTGTGCATTTATTGATATTTTCTAACGAGTTGTATTTGTGTGCGAAATTAGCTCGTTAACCACGATTTCATAATGAAGTGTCCCAAATATTGATATCTGCTAACTTTAGCTTTAGCACAAAGTCATAAGTGTAAGACACCAACTTATCATTGAACACATTACAGTAGATTTGGTGGTCTATAAAATCTCTCCAGAGTAAGTCCTTGACTATTCTGATATTTACTCAAATGATAAGAATTTTATATATATATATATATATATATATATATATATATATATGTAAAAATTAAGATAGTTAAGTGGAAATGTAGGCCAATTTCAGGTGAACAACTGTCACTTCCGCTTTATTGTACAGAAGATTTTACACAAATTCGTGTAAAATCTTCTGTACAATAAAGACGGAAGCTGATGATGGTTCGCCTGAAATAAGCCTATATTTCCACTTAACCATGAAATAATGTGTCTGTCTTAATTTTTACATATATTTGCTCTATATGTATTTATATACATATATATTTAGAGCTCTCCTACAGAGTTATCCTACCACTTTATGTACAGGATACTCCTTTGGATTCTTCTATATCTACACTGCATATTTATATATATATATATATATATATATATATATATATATCTTAGAAGTAGTACAAACTAATGGGTCAGCATACTACTGATTGAAGTGATTTATAAAAAAAATATTACCATATATTATGCTCAACAAAGTATCGAGCACTCTTAATAATATATGGTAATATTTTTATTATAAGTTTATAAGAGCTGTTATGTTTCAGTACTATCTTAATAGCACCTCGTCAGGCAATGAAAAATATATTTTCTGTTAGGAATCATTATATATAGTTTTATAGTTTTAAATTTCTCTGTATATAATGATTCCTAACAAAAAATATTTCACTTCCTGATGAGGTGCTATCATACAGAAACACAATGGCTTTTCTGTTGTAGTAAATTATGTTTTTTTTATAAACGTATAATAAAAAATTTACTATATATATATATACATTATACTCTCATTATGATTGAGCACTCAAGAAATGAAAATTTGAAAAAAACAGTTACCACTTTGGCGATATATGCATTACTCTTTAGCAATGAATTGAGTTCTTTTCGGTATATACACCGCTTATATATAACACGCTAAAATTTTCCTTCTCTGATTCTATGGCCTATGGCTTAGGGGTTAGCAACTCTAACTGACACCAAATTAGTCAAGTTTCGATCCCGGCCAGAGGCAAATGGGTGTTTAGCCACACTGACAAGCTGTGATTCAGTGAAACAGGCTTGTATATGGATGACAAATATATATGTATATAAGAGGAGGATTTTCTTTCTATTAATCCAACAGTTTTGATTAATTGAATGTTATTTTTAGTTGTTACTTGTATTTGTTAAACAGTATATTTATTTGTTTCTGTGTGCTGTCCTGAATATTTGAGAAATCACATTAGAGAAAAAACTGTGCTCTCCAGAGAGTGGCAAATGAAAATAAATAAATATACTGCTTAATAAATACAGGGTGTGATGGATGAATTGTCATTTAGATTATGCAAAAATGAAAATAACACTGACATCTCATTTTGACATATATATTTACCAAAATAACATGAAAATATCTTGAAATACTAAAGAGTAAATTTATTCAATAAAATCACCATTCGCTTCGACCACGGCCTCCAGATTACTTCAGAATCTACTGCATCTCTTCTGGACAGTTTCCTGGTTTAAGTTGATTATTGCTGCCCTAATAATTGGCTTCAAGTTAATAGTAGTTTTGTTGGTCTCTTGCTCAACTGTGCCAGTGATCACTTCAAAAACCATGATGTTGGCTGAATATTTTATTTTCATCTCTCTTGATGCATCTTTTAGGAAGACAACATCCTCTGCACTCTCCTTACACTGACACCCAAACACACTGAAATGTCCATATTAGAGATTCCAGCATTAATGCTATGCAATACAAAATGCTGTTTCTACATTTCTGGTGATGTGAATTGTGTCAAGGTGTTCTTTTCTTCCAGGAAGTACCCAACTGACCCTACTATACTGCATAGTTAAGAAGATAAAAAACAAAAAATGCACAAGTGCAAAATTAGAAATACAAAATGGTGACAATTTATCCTGTATGTCTTCAATAATTAGCATGGTAAATTTTGCTCTCAATGGCTTGAATGATGAGTATACTCAACATTGCCCAACCATAAGGGTTGTACTTGGCTAATGTTAAATTTTTTTCCATTGTTACTTTACCATAATTATTAAATAGAAGAAAAAAAAGTTGACTGTGCCATTAAATAGATGAATAGTTAAATAAATGTGTACAAGAGATAAATTATCATCTAAATTACTCAAAAATGAAAATAATGCTGATATCTCATTTTAACAGATATATTTACCAAAATAACACAAAAATATCTTGAAATACTAAAGAGTAAATTTATTTAATAAAATCACCATTGGCCTCAACTACAGCCTCCAGAGGACTTCCAAATCCTTTGCATCTCTTCTAGTCAGTTTCTTTGTTTATGTTGGTGAATGCTGCCATAATCCTTGCCTTCAGTTCATATTTTTTGTTACAAGGAGTGTTGTTGGTACTCTCACTCAACTGCACCACACACCTATTAATCCAAGGTGATTGCAGACTGGGGACTTTGGTGGCCAGATATAAGGTATGATGTTGTCCCAGAAATTGTCGGACAGCCAATAGTAGGTTCTCCTGCTTGTGTAGCTTGGCTCAGAATTCTGTTGCCAGGTATAGGGTCTACCAGCAGCCACCTTCTTGACTTATGGGCAGCACTAAAGAGACGTGACTGAATGGGCAGAATTTTTTTCCCACAGTAGGCTGCCATTACCTTCTGTAGTATACAGGTTGCAACCCAAGTCTATAGAACCGAATCAGTCCTGCTATTTAACCTATAGCTGGAGGGAAGAAACAAATTAAAACATTTTCCAAAGATATTTGTGTATAAGTGAATGCAACAAATTCAACTGGAATTTGAAATTAGCTCTCTGATTTCTCATTCTGAGCTGCTATCCACTGCACCACAGCACACATACTAAGTGAGTTAGTTTTAGTATACCAAAACACTTTATATACAAATGCACTATTTACATTATTCAAATGTGGACTATTGTCCACATCTTTGTCATCATAATCATCAGATCTGATAAACTAGAGGAAATTCCAAACTGCACACATTTTTTAATCTACAGGCATTGACAGTTCTCATTCTACTGCCCTTGGTATCTCATCTAATTAATTATTAGCCAAATACTGACTGTCCAACTCAGGGACTAAACTCAGAATTACTATATCACCAAATTTACAAACCAATGCTTTAATCCACCAGATTTGTGTTCTGTGAAACAATTCACTATGAAAAACTTTGACACTTAATCTTGACTTGCTTACTAATGTGTACTGCTGCTACTTGTTTTATTAGGAGATTTATAAGAACTAGATGAAATATCTCTAGGAAGTAGAATGATAACAGTCTCTCTGCCATTGATTAAATAAAGGGTTTAATTTAGATTTTCATATATTTTATCTGGTTGATATGCACTGGATGATGACAGAGAGCATAATAGATAAACTGTTGTGATAACAACATCATAGATTAGGACAATAGACTCCATGTAGTATAAATAATGATAACATCCTGGATGAGCATTGTGGTGCAGTGAATATTGGCTTGGAATCAGAGAGCCAATTTCAAATTCCAGTTTTATTTGTTGCTTCCCTGAGCAAGGTCTCTTCCCTCCAGCTATGAGTTAAATAACAGAACAGATTGAGTTCTATAGCAACCAGTCTATTGCAAAAAATAATGGCAACCTACTGTGGGAAAATCTTCTGCTCAGTCAGTTATGTCTCATCTGAGACATGATTGCACAAGGGTGTATTACGTATGGCAATTAACTGACTAAACATTCTAGAAATTTAGGCAAAAATGCATTGAATAAACTTTTACTGTTATAACTATTTTGTATAAATTGATGCATTGATGGATTCGATAGCCAAGTGTATGATATATGTTTACACTAATAGCTATTACATATCATTTGGTACACCAAATAACTTTATACACATAAAAACTTGATAGCACTTTACACACAGGAATATTACAGAGCATCTAATGTACCAATTTGATAGATTCAGGTACTTTCTTCACTAATGTACTTGCTAAATCATTATATTAACAGCTATTGCATAACATTTAATAAATTGAGGTATTTACTAAAGCACTTCATAAATCTTTTCCCCAATGACCATCTCGTAGCATTTTATAAACCTGAGGTACTTTATAGAGTGAAGCACTTAAGTTTTTACACTAATAAATATTATTTTGGTCTGCAGCTAGGACAGCTGGTTCAGTGTGTTTGGTTTGATATTTTTTCTCTCAGGTATCTATTTTATGAATGACAAATGTGCACTGTGGTGCAGTGGATATTGGCTTGGGATGAGAAATCAGAGAGCCAAGATCGAATTTCAGTTGAATTCATCAGTCACTTACATGCAAAAACCCTTGGGAAAGGTATAATTCATCTCTTCAGTTATAGGTTAAATAACAGAACAGTTTGGGTTCTGTAGCCATGACTGGCAACCAATCTACTGCAAAAAGTAATGGCAACCTACTGCGGTATAATCATCTGCCCAGTCAGTCATGTCTCTTCCATCTATAAGTCTACCATTCACCACGCTTTGTATACTGCTTCCACATATGGTCCAGCGCTCTTGCTCAAGATTATTAATAAAATTTCTCTTTTTTTATGTACTGTCCCTTCAGGACGAAGGGGATCATGGCTCTTCACATATTCCCTTGTCCCTTGTAGCTCTTAATAAGTTTTGTCTTGCTGTTATTTCTCCAAAACCCTGTTCTACCATTCATTTACTTAAGCTCATCAAGTATGTTATGCTCTACTTTCCTCTATCCCTCTTTCAGTGAATCTATCCTGCGAGTATCAGATTTTCCAAGCCCTCCTTCCTCATTACTACCACAGAAATTTCAACTGCCTCTTAAGTATAAGTTTCTTTTTTGTTTCCATTTTCTCTAAAATATTGTTGATGCTTACATGTTTGGTCAGTTTTTCCTCAGCACCTTTCTCTAGAACCACATTTCTGTTGCTTCAAGTTTCTTCATCATTTTTTGAGAAGATTTTCTAGCAATTCATTGCTATACAGGAGAATAGTAATAATCCAATACTCTTTTCTTTGTTTTTAATGATATTTTTCTGTCTTTTAATAATCTGCTTAGCATTTGGAAGGCATTCATGCTGTCCCAACACATCTTTGGATCAAAGTGCTACAATTTCCATACTCTGTTAGAACAGTTCCCAGATACTTAAATATTTATACTTGTTAGTTTTTAGTATATCCAATTTGTAATTTGTATTTTGAAAAAATCTTATATGTTATTGGCATCTCAGCTTCAGTTACATTCCCACTACTGTAACATAGCTTCCCTGGTTCTTTTCTATAAATGCTTTCTTGGTAATTCTTCTGATGAACTTTCCTCTTTGATACCAAGATTTTATGTATTTAATTACAATACCAGATTGGCATCAAAATCTCATCCTTTACAGTTGAAATGGTTAGATCTAACAGTAAGTTCTATGCTAACAGTTTCTTCTCTTGCAATTCTTATATATAGAACTCTCTTTCATCCCTTACTTTCAGGTGATCTTCAAAAATTTAATTGCAATGTTAGTTATCATCTTTTACTTTCTTAATTTTCAATTTTTTACTGTTCTCTTACTTGAATAAGGTTTTTTTTTCACATAATCTCCCACATTCAGTAAATCATTGCATCTTAGTGGCTTTATTTGCTTGCTTAGGGTGAAATGAATAATCAAAATATGATAAACTTAGGTAATTTATATACCAGAGCACTTAATTCTTTATTCTAATGACATTTGATAAACTGCAGTATTTTATGTACTTACTTACATGTACTTATGTTGGGATTCACCCTTGTTACTCTGCCTGGGCAAGTTGAGCTGACTTCTTTTCTAGAAGAAATTTCATGAAACTTTTTGGCTCCACAAACAGTCCCCAACTGCATGTGATGTGAAGATTTTCTCACAGTAGTTTGCCAATTCTTAAAGCAATAGACTGGCTGTCGACCAAGGCTATAGAACCTAGTCTGTCTGGCTATTTACCCATAGCTGGGGGGATAAGAGATAGATTCATAACTTTCCCAAGGGTATTGGAATGTAAGTGACTGGAATTCAAACTTTCTAATTCCTCAATCCTACATTGGAAACATTTCATAGATATCTAAATTAATAGCTATTACCTTGTTTTGATATATCTTTGTACTTTACATGGCATATCATATTTCTGTTTATGCATATATATATATATACACCATTTAATACAGGTGTATACTTGATACACTAATGACTATTATATACTGTTGTTTACATTACAGTAATGATTATTATGATTACAGCAATATGCTTTATACACCCAAGCTTTATACACCCAAGCTTTATACACCCAAGCTTTATACACCCAAGCTTTATACACCCAAGAATATAATACATCATTTGAAGAATGACTATTACCTTGTATTTGATATGCTAAAGCATTTTACACAATGCAGCACTTAAAACCTCTTTACAAAAATAAATATTAAATTGCACTTAATACACAAATGAAACCGTTTTCGTTCATCCAATGATGTACAACATTCATATTTATGTCCAAAGATGAAAATTTGCCTTGAATATATGTTGTACTAAAAATATTTTGTTTAATTATAAAACACAAAACTGCTTTTCAATCAAGTAGCATGTGTTCACAATGCAAAATGTCGGAAGTAAATTTGCAACAAATGGCGATACAAACAGTTATTAAATTGCTGGTAAAATTTCTTTAACAAAGAAAAGTTCACATTTATGATTGTTGTTGGAGAAATAATGAAGTAGTTATTTTGTATTTAGGATAACACCAAAAACTGACATTTTTAGAATTTAGACATTGAATAAAAGTTGGTTATAACATCATGAAAACTGATGAATAGAAACAAAATTCAAACAGAAATAATAACTGAAAATATAGAATAAATTTTAATACTATATATATATATATATCTGTGTGTGTTTTTGTTGATGTATTTAATTACAAAGTTGTACATTATTATTTTGTGTTAATTCAAAATTAAATTATAAGTTTCATTTAAAATATAAAGCTGAAAATAATATTCTAGCTAAGTGAATAGAAAATATATTATTAGCATATATATATATATTCTCTTGCTAATATAATTTCTAACTTGCTTTTTTTCCTTCTTTTCTGTTAATTTAAATTTCTATTATACATTTTATTGAAATAAAATGTAAAATATTAAAATATTAAAATAATGGAAAACATGCAAATTATGTAAATTGAATACCTCTTTCTCTCCTCTTTCTCTGTCTCTATATGGTGCACAAAATTAAAATATAAAATGGCAACAATTTATTCATTGCACCCTATATATATAAATATATATATATATATATATATATATATATATATATACATGCATACTATATTCTATATATAATATTATTTCTCTTAATCTGTATTTAAACTATAGATTTTATTTCAAATGCAAATACAGAATAGACTTATTGATAATATATATGTGTATGTTTATGTGTGTGTATACATATATATATATATATATCTAACAAATCATATATATATATATATATATATATATATATATATATATATGTCGAAGAATTGAACACTCGAACACACACCACTTACTTGCTACCTAGGTTTCAACTACACTGGTCTATTCTGGCCAAAACCTAGGTAGAAGTAAGTGGTGTATGTTCAGTTGTTTGTCATATTGTTAGCTCTGCATATTCAGTTCAATTGTGTTGGGTGTGCATTGAGCACTTTTTTGATCTACTCTTTGATGGTCTAACAAGTAACATTTTTATTGGTATATATATATATATATTAACCAATCCCTGGTCAGAATTAATATGCTAAAAATATGGCAGTTTCTATAAATTAACAAATGCAATGCTATTTTTTACAAATATATTGCCAGTGTCATGGCGGGTAAACAATAGCAATAATTTTAAAAGATGATTTTAATATACAAACTTGTATTAAAAAGTGCTCAATACATATATAATGTAGACCTTTAAAATATATTAGGATCATACAAACCTTGATGAAAGTGTTTACAATTCTTGACCAGCTTCTCTCTTATTTTGAAATTCCAGTTATTTTAAACTTCCAGTTGTGCATTTAAAAAAGACATTGAAGAATCGGTTGATATAAAATATACTGTGAAGATACTGTTGAAACCAAGGTTATGTAATTGACTGACTTCTAAATGAAAATGTGGATATATTTGTATAGCATTTGTTGTATATATGTACATATTATGCACTTTTGCACCAATATCTAAACTTATTTATAAATGAAACTTTGTCTGTGTGTATGTGTGTGTGTGTCTCTGTGTGTGTGTATCCGTTACTTATAGACTCCGAAACAGCTGAACCAATTTTCTTGAAAATTTACACAGTTGTACTATAAGCGTCTTCGAGTGTTCTTAGCTAGATTTTGTGCTGCGGTACCCCCAATAAATATCAAAAATCGATAATCGAAAAAATCGGGTTATAGAAGGAGTGGTCCGATTTTAATCAAATTTGATGCACTCATAGACAAAGACATAAGTAATGATATTCAGAAGTTTCAAGGTTGCAGTTCTTACATTAGTGCAGAAAATCAATAATATGTAGATATATAAAAGGCAACATCTTTGTGTGTGTGTCTGTTTATCTGTCTGTATGTCCTTTATACAAATCCACAATTTTTATCCGATTCTCACCAAACTTCACACAAATATTCTTTAGGCAGAGGATGAGCTCCAAGACCACGGATTACTTTTAAAGCTTTCATTACACCCGAGCAACACTGGGCTATACTGCTAGTCTCTTATATACAAATATTTTTAGAATAGTAGAACATACTATTAGATTCACCTATGCATTCTGTGCATGTATGGACCTGTACTAATGTCTATTATATCACATATGATAGATCTATGCATTTTATACATATGTAGTTTGTAGAACTGATGAGTATATTGCTGTGGGCAAATAACATTTGCCTTAAAGAGCATTCACTGCTTAATTAAAAACATATCACCCAAAGTTCATTTCAAAACAAATTTGGTTTAAGCTTTCAAATTTCTTCAGTCATCATCAAAGGGTATGTAGATGCAGATGATATCTTCCTAGATACAAAATGAGTACCTAACATTTGACACACTTAAGCACTTTAGTATATTGCAGCACTTGATATGCTGATTTGTTGGCCATTGCTCTCATGAGTTCCAGCATATTCATGTCCATTTCCTATTTCTCTAAAATTATAAAAGGCATAAACATTTTCCTTTCCAATGATTGTACTCTGCATAAGAAGCTTGATGATGCGTGTCACTCCAGTTGCTTAATTGTCATATTCTGTAGTGAGTCAATGTGACACATTGCCATTATTGATAAGATCTCAACCAATCTGACAGCGTGTTAATTTGTTTCTTTTTTCATGATTCTTTCAGTGGGCTTTCAGATTGCTTGTTTGAATCCACCTTGTCTCCAAGATGTTTTATTGATATTAGGCACAATAGAGCAATAGATTGCAACTCGAATTAGGAAATCAAACAGAGCCGAGTTTGTATATCAGTCAAGTTCATTACATTCACTTATGTGTTAATAGTTTAAGAAAGGTTTGAATCCAGTTCTTCTCCCCACAGCTATGGGTAAATAGTAGGCTAGACTAGTTTCTGTAGCCTTGGGTGGCAACTAGTCTAGGAAAATAAAAAGTCTAAATTCAAAACTGTATGTAGCCCAGGCAATGCACATACTATACAGCTAAGGAAAGGATGGTTCACATTGAGTCTCTAATCCTAACTATAGTTGATTTCTTTTTTTAGTGACGTTTAAAATATATGTTGTGGTGTAATGTATAATGAAAAATCAAAGAACTGAGTTTGAATTCTTGTCAAATTTGTTTCATTTACTTATGCACAAATACCCTTTGGAAAGATATTAATTCATCTCTTCTCCTTCTACCTATGGGTTTAATAGCAGAACAGACTGGGTTCTTTAGCCTTGGTTGGCAATGGATCTAATGTGGAAAGAAGTGGCAACCTGCTGCGGAAAAATTTTCTTCCTGGTAATCATGTCTTGAAAGAGTGTGTATTTTGTATGTTAATTAACTGACTGACTGATCTGGAATTAACTCATTAAGTATGACTATTTGGATATTCTGAAAATATTGATATTTGACATATTTAGCTTAGTTTTTAATGCAAAATCATAAATGTAACACACCAGTAAACATTTAAAAATGCACTACAGTATGATCATTGTTGCTGTTTTGTACCAGTCATGTCATAACCACCCTATTTTGGAGGGAAAAACAAAACCAGAGATGCTTTACTCTTGTTTAGAAAGTAATCTTGACAGAACTTGAACCTACTCTCAATTTCTGCTTAGATGGTTGTAACATGTTGCTCACCTTTGAATTTTCATAATATCTGAGGTATTTGCTTGTATTAGAATATTTTGGAAGGACAAACAAAACCAGAGTTGCAGTATACTTACTTAGAAAGAAGGTTTAGAAGGATTTATATCAACTTTGCTGTCTTACTCTAGAAAAAAATTTGGCAGGACTTGTATGTACTCTTAAATTCTGGTTAGATGGCACACAAGATAGCTTAGAATAAATTGGTTATCTTTGAATTTGCATATTATTTTGGACAAGTTTTTGCATTAGTATATGCAATGTGAAACGTTTGATTTCTCTTTTAGTATTTCACAATGTTTGTAGAGATAGAAATTATTCATTTTCAAGCATCAGTCGATTATTAGAGTTGACTTTACCAGAAGAAACGTTTTGGGAGAAGTAACGATCAGTAAAACATTACTGCTAATTATTTTCTGACTGTGAATCAACTTTGATATTTAATAAATGTTTAGTCAGTCAGTTAAGTGCCATACATGATACACGCTTGGGCGATCATGTCTCGAAAAAGACATGACTGACTGGGCAGAAGATTATCCTGCAGTAGGTTGCCATTGCTTTCTGCGATAGACTGGTTGCCGACCAAGACTATAGAACCCAATCTGTCCTGTTATTTAACCCATAATTGCAGGGAAGAGATGGATTAATACCTTTTCCAAAGGTATTTGTGCGTAAGTGAATGCACGGAATTCAACTGGAATTCGAACTCGGCTCTCCAAATTCCAAGTTGAATTCCTTGTATTCACTTACACGTAAATACCCTTGGGAAATGTTTAGTAGGTTATCAATAAAGATACAATAATCTGAAAAATAACTTGTTAACCATTACTCTCTCCACAGCTTCATGTAATTTTGTTCTTCTTGGTAATACTGGATCTTTTTCTTTTTCGTTTTCTGGTACTTATTCCCCTATCCAAGCTTTTAAGCTTTTAAGTTGCATTTTTTTAATTCTTATGCATTTTATGTATCCCTGTAAATGTCTTATTCTCCAATCCTTCTTTCTTCATTATGTGTACACAAACATTATGCCGTCTCTTTCTGAGTGTTGTCCAAAGTTTGTTTATAGTCCTTTATTACTCTTTTCTTTCCCACAAAATCTGTCCACAGTATTCTCAATGGTTGAAGTAGAAACAGATTTCTTTTGCTTCAAGTTTTTCTTTTCAATTCCAAGAAAATTGCCTAATTTTTACTGCCACGTTGGTGAGTAGATATCACATAGAAGTCTAGTGCTATTTTTAGCTTCTGTTTTTATTTTCCAGTCTCTTAATACCTACTTCATTTCAGAGAAGCAACTTATTCTTTTTTTATATGACTTTGAATTTCTGTGCATCACTTTCTGTCATTTTTCATTAAGCTCAGGGGAATCGTATCCTAGATTTAGTGGAAAAAATAAAATTTGAGTGTTGTGCCCACAAATACAGCACAAAATTATAAACAATGCAAAAATAAGGTCTTCACAGAAAAAGAAAGAAAATCAAGGTAAAATATCACATTAGAATTTATACAGGCAAATAAATGTATTTACATAATAAATTTCATTGTTCTTTATTGTGGCCATGCAAAGACCAAAAGCTTGATTGTTTGTGATGATTTGTCCCAAGTGAGTCTGCAAAGTTCAAAGTGATTTTGTCAAAAGTGAAAAAAACAAACAGTATGTTAGCCAATATGTCTGTGTTTGTGTGTGTGCATGTGTGTGCGAGTGTCGAAACGCATGTGACTGCTAACTGATTGTGTGCGGTAGCAGTAATTTTAAATACGATGAATCAAAGACAGAAGGCATCACAGCTTTTTATGGTATTCAATTTGGAAAAATTATTGCAAGCTGATGCATAGTCATTGTAATGTCTGTTGAGGCAAGACCTTGTTGCCATCTGAGATCTAGTCACTGCCTTGTCATTCTTTTTCTACCATTGTCATGGTAATGTATGTCAAGGTAGGACCTTGTTTTCTGTCTGGGATTCTGTCACTAACTCTTCTTTTTTACTCTGGCAAGGAATTTTTATGGCTTACACTCAGCTCCAAATTCTATCTGAGTTTTACAAGGGAATGTACTCAGTAACATGAGCCTCTGGCTCTTTTCCAGTTCATTTAGAGTTTATCCATATGGATGTTGTAGAAAGTATATCATGTGATTTGTCATATTCAATCATGTTCCAAAAATCACTTATTTACAGGCCTCTGACTGGAAGGTTGTGAGGAACATGGAAACCAGCTCTTAATTGCTGTTGTTCCTAGGTCCACTCTGACCTGGAGTGGTAGCACGTTAGGGTCTCATCTTTGGACAAATTGATAACCCCCAAACTGGTGTCAAAACACTATGAAAGTATAAAAGTACACTTTTATAAAAATATATACATAAAAATAAACCTTTGTAAAAAAATATACATTTTTGAAGGAAAAATATTACTAACAGTACATTTTTTAAATAAAAATTATTACCATAACATATTTTTGAAAGAAAAAAAATTCTCAGTAAAACATTTTTGAATACAAAACTAGAAGACATTTTCAGTTTTCTAAAATAAAAAAGAATAAAACCAAACATTTTCATTAAAATCTGACTAAATCAACCTTCTCACTATAATCAGACATTAAAAAATACCTTAAAACCCCATCTTTTTGGCATTAAATAACACACAGAGGTTAATATGCCATTAAACAAAACTCAAACTTATTGAAGTTGAAGCTCTGTTTAGTAAGATTTATTTGTAGACCTGTCTTACATTTTTGTGCTTCACAGATGAATTTCTACACTTTTATAATCCACAAGTATCCAATTTATTTTTTAGTATATTAAGTTGAAAAACACATATGTACATATATGCATAAATATCTGAACATTGTACAATTTATTTACAAATATTTAGCTGATATACAGTACTTTTAAAAGAGCAAAGTAAAGTCATTAAACCAATATTCATTCCTTTTATAAAATTCAATCAATATACTTTCTCATGAAAAATAACCAACCGATGTACATTTTCTTTTCAAAATTCTCAATCCCTGATGTGATAAACAGTTCAAATACTTTGATTAGCTCTTCCTTTATTAGTCAGTTAAGTGCCATACATGATACACTCTTGGGCGATCATGTCTGCAAAAGAGACATGACTGACTGGGCAGAAGATTATCCTGCATTAGGTTGCCATTGCTTTCTGCAGTAGACTGGTTGCCGACCAAGGCTATGGAACCCAATCTGTCTGATTATTTAACCCATAACTGGAGGGAAGAGATGGATCAATACCTTTCCCAAGGGTATTTGTGCATAAGTGAATAAGGAATGTTTTATTGCATATGAAAAACTCAAAATGCTTAAATAAGTGATGATTGATAGAAGAGATATCAAGGTGAATATGGAGAATGAGGCATACACTCACTTTCTACAAAAAAAAACAAATTGAAAAAAATGAAAAAAAAAAAGAAATATCCTAGACTTGTGAATTTTTTTCTTTTTTGTACATACACTCAATTTCTAGTATGTGCATTGTGGTGCATTGGATATCGGCTCAGAATGAAAATTTGGGCAGCCAAGTTTGAATTCCAGTTGAATTCCCTGCATTCACTTGCTTACTTTCTGCCCAATATGAGGTTGCTGCTATTGCTTTCCCTTGAGACAAGAATAAATGATGACTAACCCTTTTGAAAAAGACCACCATACAGTAACCATTAACTTTTTAGGGTGTAATGGAAGTTTTAGGTATTGTTTTGTTGATCACTTGTACTTAACCACAGATGTACTCTCTTACTTTTGTCAAACAGCACCTTTTTCTCATAACACATTATGATTCAATACCAAAATAGTTTTTTTTCCAGTTTGTACTGATACAGTAAGATTATTTGACATTGATTCCTTGTAATCATTTTCATTAGACTTGTGAGTAACAATATATTCAAAGAAAAATTATCTCAAAAGTAAAAGGCTCTTGGAATATGTCAATATTTTTTTATAAACTTAGGAGTTTACTTCTTTAGACTAGTAAATCAACAACCAACTAAAAATGCATTTAATGTATGACAACTTAATAGGTATGAAACCAATATATAATTCCTTAATAAATATACAACTAATATACAATTTGTTTATAAATATTTACTTGATTTAAAGTTATAATAGGTATGAAACCAATATACAATTCCTTAATAAATATACAACTAATATACAATTTGGTTATAAATATTTACTTGATTTAAAGTTATAATAGGTATGAAACCAATATATAATTCCTTAATAAATATACAACTAATATACAATTTGTTTATAAATATTTACTTGATTTAAAGTTATAATAGGTATGAAACCAATATATAATTCCTTAATAAATATACAACTAATATACAATTTGTTTATAAATATTTACTTGATTTAAAGTTATAATAGGTATGAAACCAATATACAATTCCTTGATAAATATACAACTAATATACAATTTGTTTATAAATATTTACTTGATTTAAAGTTATAATAGGTATGAAACCAATATACAATTCCTTAATAAATATACAACTAATATACAATTTGTTTATAAATATTTACTTGATTCTAAGTTATTTTACAAAATATTCAGCTAATGTACAATTTCTTTACAAATATCCACTCAATATACAGTGCATTTACAATTATTCAACCAATATACTTTTCATTTAAAATATCCAACTAATTTCCAATTCTTTTACAAATATCTACTCAATATACAGTGCTTTTAGAAATATTAAACCAATGTACAATTCTGTTACTAGCAAAGACAAATCAGCACTTATTGGGAACAAATCTGCTAAAGCAATTTCTCTAAATTTGTTTATATTCTAACTCATACAGGGAAATGTTGAAGAGATTTTTACTTCACTTGACACTTGTCATAATGTTTTTGCTGGCACTTCATTGGTTGATGTTGTATTGCTTTTACTTCTTGTCTGTCATTTGAATCTTTTTTGTTTTTTCTCCATTTTTACACTTGATGCAGCCAACTTGGAGTCATGTGCAAACAATATATTGATAGCAGCCATCTTTTGGGTGCCAGGATGAATAGCATTTGATTGGAAATCACACATAAGTGTTGATATATATATATATATATATATATATATATATATACAACTGTATCAATGCTGATATAGATATGTAAATATAGTTATATAGGCAGAAAAACAAGAGAGGGAAGGGCAGAAGTCTATATATAACATATATGTGCATATATAACAAAATACATCTATATGTAAAAGTATGTATGTATGCAAACATATTTCTACATATAAAGATTTAATTAGAAATAGCATGCAAGTAAAGTGATATAGTATATATTTTTAAATATCTAATTGTAACAATATATATATATATATATATATGGGTGTAGATGCATTTTATCACAGATATTGGGCACTTTTACCTGTAAATATAATGCATGAAAACCATGTTTTATCATATATATATATATATATATATATATATATATATGTATATATATAAATAAATTAACCTAGTGAGCCAACAAACCTACCGAGGTTTCACCAAAATGAATCTTTAGGGAAGGTTGGCCAAACTCCCGTGAAGATCCATTTAGGTGAAACCTCGGTAGGTTTGTTAGCTCACGAGGTTAATTTACTTATTCTGCTCTGCATAATATTGAGCGCATTTTTGTTATTGAGTACTCGTCTCAGGTTTTTTCTTTGGGCTACATACTGGCTCGGTCCAAATCACTTCTTTGTCTGATGTTCATGTGCTTAGCTATTTCTGTTTTTTTCCAACCATTTTTTCCCTACGCATATAAGAGTGTTTTTCAAAACAAGTATAGTGATAAGTTTGCATTCATATATATATATATATATATATATATATATATAAATATTTAAAATTTGCAACATAGGTATATTACACTCCTGATCTAAAATTTAAGACCACTTAAAAATCTTTAAAAAGAAATATTTTTTTTACAGACAGATTTTAAACTCCTCCCACTTAAGGTTACCAATACTACAATCTAAAAGGTTATGGAAACAAAAAGCTACATTCCAAACATTTTATTTAGAAATTTACATTTTCATAAAATGAGGCGATTTGCGCATGATCAAAATTATAAGACCAGGGGTATAAATTGTTAGATCTATGGTAATTCCAATGTTTTTAGTTCAGTTAGAGATTAGCAATCACTGCGTAAATGTGTTACCATGCCTAAAGCAAGCAAACTTATCAAAGTTGAGCGTTCTTGAATACTAGTATTCCATAAGCAAGGTTTGTCACAGCGGGTGATCGCAGCTAAGGTAAATCGCAGTAAAACTGTGATTTGCAACTTTCTAAAGAACAGTGAGAATTATGGAAAAGCAAAATCCTCTGGTAGGCCCCAAAACATTTCTCCTGCATTGAGTAAGAGAATAAGAAGGGTTGTTATGAAAGAGGCGGGACTTTCTTCTAGTCAAATTAAGGCAGTCACAGATGCTGATTGCAGTCCCGTGACCATCAGACGATACTTACGACAAAAAGGTATGGTAAATAAAAAGCGTAAACAAATTCCTCAGCTGCTTCCACGTCACAAGGTGGACTACTTAAAATTTGGTTGTGAATACCAAACATGGGACGTTGAGAAGTGGAAGAAAGTCCTGTTTTCTGATGAGAAAAAATTCAATCTAGATGGTCCTGATGGCTTCCAACGATATTGGCATAACAAAAACATGCCTCCTGAAATTTTCACCACACGTCATAGTGGTAGAGAGTCCCTAATGGTATGGGGTGCCTTTTCTTACAGAGGGACGATGGAGCTCCAGGTGGTGCAGGGTTGTCAAACAGTGGCTGGTTATGTTAGCATGCTACAAAAAGCATCATTGATGATGGAGGGCCATCGTTTGTGTGGGGATAGATGGTTATTCCAACAGAATAATGCTGCAATCCACGCTGCAAGATGGACCTTGACCTTTCTACGAAGAAAATGGGGTCCATCTCTTGGGACATCCTGCATGCTCACCAGACTTGAACCCAATTGAAAATGTTTGAGGATGGATGACAAGAGATGTTTATCAAAATGGTAAACAATATTCAACAAAAAATGAACTTTGTGAAGCCATCTTCAGAAGCTGGAGCAACATCCCCAGCACCTTAATGGAAACGCTTATTTCTAGCATGCCCGACAGAATTTTTGAAGTCATCAAAAGCAGTGGAGGTAGAACTCATTATTAAATTTGGTTGTTGAATGTTTTCATACACTTTTTGTACAATTTCGTAGAATTTTTGTCTCTGGTCTTATAACTTTGATCATGTGTAAAAGGCCTCATTTTATAAAAATGTAAATTTCTAAATAAAATGTTTGGAATATAGCTTTTTGTTTTCATAACCTTTTAGATTGTAGTATTGGTAACCTTAAGTGGGAGGAGTTTTAAAATCTATCTATAAAAAAAATATTTCTTTTTAAAGATTTTTAAGTGGTCTTAAAATTTTGATCAGGAGTGTATTTATTTCTACCGGCTTTTTTTTTTAAATAAATTTTTGTTATAAAATGTGTGTCATTTGGCAGGATTCGGATCTGCAAGCTCTATCCACATAGGGGAAGCCGTCAATTGATCTGGCGCATCTGAGACCTCTTGAACATGCATGAACAGTCTAAACAAAGTCCAATCAAGCCTATATAACACAATTCATTTGTGGTCAAAAGGTCCAAGACGCGCCAGATCAATTGGTGGCTTCCCCTATGTGGATAGGAGTTGCAGGTTCGAATCCTGCCAAATGACACACATCTTCCTAACAAAAATTTATTGTAAATAATCAGGCCAGTAGAAATAAATGTATACACTGTTTGATTATAAACAGAATATCTACTTAAATATGAGTATCGATCAAAAATAATGTTCAAACAAATCATTTCAAATTGTCCCTTGTTTATACCCAATTTCGTTAATCTTTGTTAATATATATATATATATATATAGTGTGCGATGGATAAATTGTCTCGACTATATATAATGATGTAAATTAATAAATATAAAAATGGAGGGTGTACTTATGCATAGTATTATTATTTAGGTGTTAATAAAGCAGTGCTCAACTTATGAACATAACTATATTATATATATATATATATATATATATATATATATATATATATATTATCCTACATCTATGGCATGACTTGGATTTTCATGTGTTATGCAATCATCAGGTGCATAATATGCATCTGATGATTGATTGCATAATGCATAAAACTCCGAGACATAGGATAATATATAATTTATTAATGTATATATAGTACAGCTCAGTTCATACTACATTGAGCACTGTTTTATTAACACTTAAATAATAATATTATACATATGTGCACCCTCATATGTAAATTTATTATGTCAATATATATATTTATTATTCAATTAAAAATAGAATATCTACTCAAATATGAGTATCGATTAAAAATAATGTTAGAAAAATAATTTCAAATTGTTGGTTTGTTTATAATCATTTCGTTAATCTTCATTAATTTTCGTAATATATATATATATATATTCTTATTATGCACGTTACGTGTATATGTGTGAGTATGTTTCATTGTGAGTGTTTTTGTGTCTATCTGTGTAGATTTATGCATATTGTTGTTTATAAGTAAATTGGTGTATGTGGTTTATTTTGTACCTGCTGCTTTGTGAGTTTTTTTATGAACATTCATATTTCATTTTTGCGTATGAATTTTTGTGCTTATTTATTTAATTATATTTATATGTTTATGCATTGAAATATGACTCTGTTTGTCTTGACCCTATTTAAACATCTCTTTTGCCCACTTTATCATCCGAATTCAGACTCATGTAGCATACACAATCATTTCTGAACTTGGCTATGAATTTAATGGATAAATTGACATGTCACAAAACAATCGCTAAAAAATTTGTGTATATACTTCTGTGTGTATGTGTATAGATGTATATATGTACACATGTATGTATGTGTATATATACACTACCAGCCATAATTATTAGGCAACCCCAGTGTTTTAAAAGATATGATGTATTTCATACTATTTTTACTATTTATTGCCAAGTGGATAATTCTAAATGAAAATAGAATGATTATTTTGTTATTATTCAGTCAGTTAAGTGCCATACGTGATACACGCTTGGGCGATCATGTCTCGAAAGAGACATGACTGACTGGGCAGAAGATTATCCCGCAGTAGTTTGCCATTACTTTCTGCCGTAGACTGGTTGCCGACCAAGGCTATAGAACCCAATCTGTCTTGTTATTTAACCTATAACTGGAAGGAATAGATGGATTAATACCTTTCCCAAGGGTATTTGCATGTAAGTGAATGCAAGGAATTCAACTGGGATTTGAACTCGACTCCCCGATTTCTTGTTCCGAGTTGATATCCAATGCACCACAATGCATATTTCTTTTGAGAAAAAAAAAAAAAAAAAAAGAAAACCAGTTGTTCAATTAAGCATGAATGTTTAAAATTAAGCATAGTAATAATAACAATTTTTTATTTTTTCGAAAAAAAATTGTTATTATTACTATGCTTAATTTTAAACGTTCATGCTTAATTGAACAACTGGCTTTCTTTTTTTCAAAGAAATTTCTTTGACTGGTGGATTATTTGGTTCTCTTTTTTCCTTAAGTTTTCTGTTAGATTCCTTGTTCCTTTCTTTTTTTCCTGGTCACTCTGGCTATTTAGTTGACTTTCCACCCCCTCTTCTACCACCTCTACTGGCCAAAAAGATAAAAATAATTTTTTTATCTTACTGGCAGTAAAGCATGTGTATTTGTGATGGAAACAACTGTTGTAAATACTCTTAAAACTAAGTCATGTTTCTTTTTTTTTCTTTTTTTTTTTTTGCTTAGTTTTAAACGTTTCATGCTTAATTAAATGACTGGTTCTCTTTTTTTTCAAAGAAATATTTATAAATTCATTTGAGGCACATGTTATTGTGTAATATTAACAAAAGAAGTATTCTATTTTCATTTACAATTATTTACTTGGCAATAAATACTAAGAAATAGTAGGAAATACATCATTTTTTTAAAACACTGGGGTGGCCTAATAAGTATGGCAGGTAGTATATATGGTACTGTTTTTATTTTAAGTTCATAATAAAACATAGTTTATTGCAACACAAATGCCATTGTGTTACTATCTTATTAGCACCTCATCAGGCAGTTAAATATGTTTTTACTGTTAGGATTTATATATATAGAAGCTTAAAAAACAACACAATTTTTTACCAAATCCAGAGAGGTGGGGGGATTTTTTTGAGGTTTATCTCAGCTAACCAAAAGAAAATCAGGTCATGGTGTATAGGAGAAATTTGATTGTAAAGGGAGATAAACTTAAAATGCCAGTGATGAAATGAATTGAGTTATATTTATATATTGTAATTTTGCTAGTCTGAGAAGTGATTGTGTGTCATCATGAAAACAGATACTGGATTTTCTATAAATTATTATTCAACTCAAAGTAGTGGTCAAGAGACAAAGACAGGAAAATTTGTTTTTTTAAAAAATACACTGCACGTCAAACCTATGTAGTTGAATTTGTGGGTGATCTATCCATTAAACTGCAACAAATGAGGTTATCAAAGGTGAAAGAATCAATCAATATATGCTAGATTATATATGTCTAGTTATATTATATTAGAAAAAAATTAACTATATTTTAGGGTATGTTTTAGATGATGATGACAAATGGAAGTTACTTCGCAATGTTTTTTGAATAAGTTTAGTTTTGGGAATTTGATAATTTGTAATTTTTCTTGTAAACATTTAAAACATGGCTCATGTAAAGATTTACCACCTCTGGTTTTTTTTATATTTCCCATTTTACAGTAGTGGTTTTATTTGCATTTTTTAAAGTTTTATTATTAAAAGATAAGGTGTGAAAATAATGGCAGGTCTTAAAAGTATTCTTGGTACACCTGATATAATATTTTATTACTGTGGAATTTTCTATGGCAGAAATAGAGCATAGGTAGACTATAGTGTCAGTTAGACATTTATTTGCTAATGGACACTCAATTGCAACTAATGTTATTGTAATAGTTTTTTAGGATGTTGTTGATTGTTTAGGTTATAATATCTGTTTAAAATTCCATGATTATGTTTTAGATGATCTTTTCAAGGTTATCACTACAGCTATAGATTAATTTCAGTATATTTCTGTTAAGCATTTTGCTGAGTAGGTTGTTTTAGGGAAGGGTTTTTCAATTAATTTTAGGAATTGATGCCATAACTTAGTACTTATCATTTGGTTAAATAGAGGTGTTAACCAAATGATATTTCTCTTTCTATTTTTATTGTTGGTGTTAATTTTATGTTTATTGTATTTCTGGTCAGGGCATTTATAGCCACTGTTTTTATGCATAGATTGAACTGGGAATGTAATTAAGTAGATGTTTCTCTGCAGATCATTAATATAAATCAGAAAGACAGTAGAACTAAGAGGAGTGCTTTAGAGAAGATATTTATCTCATAGATTTCAGATAACTAGTCATTAACATGACTGGATGTGCGTTGTGGTGCAGTGGATATCGGCTTGGAATGAGAAATCGGGGAGCCAAGTTTGAATTCCAGCTTAATTCATTGCATTCACTTACACACAAATACCCTTGGGAAAGGTATTAATCTGTCTATTCCTTCCAGTTATGGGTTAAATAACAGGACAGATTGTGTTCTATAGCCTTGGTCAGCAACTAGTCTACCACAGAAAGCAATGGCAACCTACTGCGGGATAATCTTCTGCCCAGTCAGTCATGTCTCTTTCGAGACATGATCGCCCAAGCATGTATCATGTATGGCACTTAACTGACTGACTGAGTCATTAACAATAACATTCACAGCTTAACCTGAAAGGAAGGATGAAAATCCCAAACCTATGGATGTACAGAACATGTGTGTATGATAATGGTTATCATGCATAGAAAATGGACTTGGTATCTTTGGCTGAAATTTCATACCCTTGGAAATGTATGGTTCTACATCTTCCCAACCAAGCAAGGGATTAAGTAACAGGGAAGACTGGGTGCATTAGCTTTGGTTGAGATAAACAACTCTGAAGTTAAATCTACTTGTGGTGGGGTTATCAACTCTATCATACTCACACCGGCGTGATGTAGCTTCCCTGTGCCTCTTCTACAAGTACTTTCATGGCTTCTGCTCCGATGAGCTTAGATCACTGGTGCCGCCCAAGCACGAATTTACACGAGATACTAGATTAGCAACTAGGTCCCACCCTCTTACAGTTAAACAAATAAGATGTAACCATAAATTCTACTCCAACAGCTTCTTTTCTCGCGCTTCCCGCCTGTGGAACTCCCTTCCACAAGTCTGCTTTCCCGACAGTTACAATCTCCAGGTGTTTAAATGTAGGGTCAATAGACACCTCCTATCACACTAACTCCCAACTATTCTCACAACACTCTCATCTACCCAACCCTCATTCTCGGTATCCTCACCTGCCTATCACCCACCCTCTGTTATTTCCTATATTTAACCAGCCTTTCTCCACTCTATGTAGCCCCCTGCACAGTAGTGGCAGTGACATGCCTTGCTCGGGGTGAAACGCTTATAAAAAAAAAAATAAAAAAAAATATAAAATACAGAAATTCCAGAAAAAAGAAAACCAGTGTGGTGGGGCTGTGTTTCTATTAGGTTAAAGCTATGGCTGTGTTGGTTGGTTGTTTTGTTTTATGGCATATCAACCTTGGCTGGTCATTTATTGCCAACTAAATTATTTATTTATTTATTGCTGGTAATACCTTTCTCTTTCAACAATTTATTGTTGTTTTTTTATATAAGTTTTGTGTCTAGTGATACTTTTTTCTTTTCGAGTATCAAGATTCATTGAGATTTGTTTTTTTAACGGTAGAGTCCCCAAGTCCTATCCTGTTATTTAAGCCATAACTGGAGAGAAGGGATGGATTAATACCTTTCCCAAGGGTATCAGTGCTGAAGTGAATGCAGGGTATTCAACTGAAATTCGAACTTGGCTCACCAATTTCTCTTTCTGAGCCAATATCCACTGCACCACAATGCACATCCGTCACTAAATGCTTACAGCCCCTGGTATTCCCAAGTGGTCACCCATCTAAGTACTGACCAGGCTCAACATTGCTTAATATGGCTGTGTATTTCACAGGAGAATTTATGGGGTGAACTATATAATTCTAACCACAACAACTCTGCAGGTTTTTTCTTTCTTTCATATGTGTGTAAGTTTAAAAATTAGAATGAATATTTGCCAAGTATCTTTAGGTTGGGCATTGTGATGCTATGGATATTGATTTGGAATCAGAAGTTGGAAAGTCAAGTTTGATATTCCAGGACATATTGAGTTTTATAACTTTGCTTGGCAACCAGTCTAACACAGAAAGAAATCACAACCTTGGAAAATCTTCTGTCGAGTCAGTCATGGATCAAAGGATAAATGATCTCCTAAGCATGTATCATGTGTGGCTTAACTGACTGACTCTTTCTTTTGTGGTGAAGCAAGCTTTAAAGATCAAGACCAGGTAAAAACTAAGATTTTAAAACCCATATACCTGAGAGGGGTTCTGACACTGAATAAGAAGTGCAACACTGAGATTCGAATTCACATTGGTAGAGCCAAGGACACTTTCTGAAAGATAAGGAGAGAGACAGGAAAACTTTTCTGAAAACCAAGGAAAGAGTCCTGACTGTTAAGTGAAATCTGTCTCCCCATATGGCAGTAAATGCTGGACCATGTTCTTAAAGGTGAAGATGAGAATCGAAGCAAAAGAAACATGGTTCTACGAAAGGATACTGAAAATACCATGAATAGTGACAAGATTTTGGAGAGGATGAAAATGAAAATAAAATTTATACTTAGCATCAGAAAGAGACAGCTGGGGTTTCTGGGACATGTAATGAGGAAGAAGGGTTTGGAGAATCTGATACTCATAGAATTTATAGAGGCAAAGAGAGTCAAAGGAAAGCAGTGCCTAATTGGTAGGCTTGAGCAGGTGGATGACAGATTAGTGTTTGGGAGAGATCAGTCAGTCAGTCAGTCAGTCAGTTAAGTGCCATCCATGATACACACTTGGTCAATCATGTCTTGAAAGAGGCATGACTGACTGGGCAGAAGTTTGCAATTAATCTTCTGCAGTAGACTGGTTGCCAGCCAAGGCTATAGAACCCAATCTGTCCTGTTATTTAACCCATAACTGGAGGGAAGAGATGAATTAATACCTTTTCCAAGGGTATTTGCATGTTAGTAAATGCAAGAAATTCAACTGGAATTTGAACTCGGCTCCTCAATTCCTCATTCTGAGCTGATATTTGCTGCACATCTGTTGGGGGAGATGCTAAAAAGAAAAGTGTTGAGAGCAACAAGGGTAGGAAGCCATGATTGCATACATACTGAAGGGACACAGCACATAATGAAAAAGAAGAAGAAGAAGAAAACGGTTATATTTTTTTTTTAATAATTTCACCCCAAGCAAGATGGTACCACCACTGATGTGCTGGGGGTTACATTAGGGTAAATGTTTAGTTAGGGGGAAAGTGAAGAGAGAGACGAACCAGTTACAGTGGGTGCCAGAGAAAAAGCAAGAGAAGAATGGGAACACAGATGTGAAGACAGATGTGAAGGTAGAGAGAAGGAAAAGAACATGATATATGGGCTGATGTAAAAAGAACTGGAGTCAAGTGGATAAGAGATGGGGATTGACATTGCATTTAAATTCCTGAAGGTTGTAGCTGTGAGGAAAGCAATTATATGGAAGATAGTTCCACAGGTGGGAAGTGCAAGAAAAGAAGCTGTGGGAGTAGAATTGATGGCTGCATTTGGTTGATCTAACTGTAAATGGGTGGAACCTTGCTGCCAGTCTGGTTGTGTGAGTAAATTCTTGTGGTGGGGGCACATTGGAGCAGAAGCCATGAATATATTTGTAGAATAGACAGAGGGAAGCCACATCCCACTGTTGAGAAAGTGGCTCAAGCTGCCAGGTCAGGACCTATCACATTACAGATTCTTTTTTGGAGACTGTCAAGATTTGTTTGAAAATTTCATGTTGCAACCAAAATCTCATTACTTACTTTAATCTAGCCGTTTGCTATATTAAGCTAAACTTAGCAAATACACTATGCTTTCTTTTTTTCACTTGCAATGAACACTATCCATTCAGTTTCATGGCTATTTTCATGATTTTATTAATAAGAATAAAAAGAAATATCTTCACATACCAAAGGTTATTTTATTGATCATTATTTACTGTTGACAAGCAGATTAAAAGATTCCATGGAAATGACATGACTACCCTTTCCTTTCAATTTTTATTTCTTTTCTTTTTTTATGCATGCTTACAAGCCAAGCTGTTCATAGTGGTAATCTTTCAAAAGTAAATATTGAAAAGTAAAATTTAAAAAAAGATGCTGAAGCAGAGAGAATAATGTAACATTTTTCTTGAATAGACAAAAAAAGTTTTTATCAGGTTAATATAGGCAATTTGCTGATAATGTCAAAGAGAGATTACTCATGACTTCCAAAAGAGGCACTACTATGAAAGGAATGAAGTTCATATACCCTAGTGATTGTAATAAATGGTCCAGTTCAAAATTCCTAGCACCTGAAGAAGGTTGGAGTGTACAACATCTGAAACATCATACAAATGGCAACAAAGATGAGGACAATAGTCCAAATAATGTAAATACTGTAAATACTACCTCATCTCAGAAATATAGACAAATACTAAGAAATATCTTCATATACCAAAGGTTATTTTATTGATCATTACTTAACTGTTGACAAGCAGATTGAAAGAGTCCATGGAAATGACATGACTACCTTTTCCTTTCAGTTTCTTTACTTTTCTTTTTTTTTTTTCATACATGCATACAAGCCAAGCTGTTCATAGTGTTAATCTTTCTCAAGTAAATATTGAAAAGAAAAGTTTTAAAAAAGATGCTGAATCATTTTTTTTTTTAAGAGATAAAAAAAGATTTTTTTCGGGCTAATATAGGGAATTTGCTGATAATGTTATAAAATATTTTATACTTATAATTTTATAATATTATTTTATATTTACATTTTTATATTCTTATAGCTATTATATTTATTTTTATGTATTTTATATTCCCTTTTTATTGAAAAAATGTCTGCTCTTTGCTGTTAAAAATTAAAATGCTAATAAGCACAAGGAAATGTCTTGACCAACAAGAAAAGTTTTGAAGAAGCTGTTGCTGAAAATATGAACTGAGAGAAAACAGAACATTTTTAGAACATTGGCTAAAGACAAGAAAACTGTCTGTTAAGTAAATATCAAAAAGAGAAGCATGTAAACTGGATGAAAACTTATTTCTCCAAAGTAAATTTTAGTGATGACTGTAGAGATAAACTAGATAGATTATATTGTCAGGTTATAAGCAAAATACATGTAACTAACAGACTCCCATCACAGAAATAAAACGTTTTTTTTTTTAATCATCTCACCCCAAGCAAGGCATTCCACTGCCACTATTGCGCATGAGGCTACATAGGGGAAGGTAAAGAGAGGAGTGGTTAGACATAGGGAATGTCAGGAGGAAGGTGACAGATGAGTAAGGATAGCAAGGATGAGGGTTGGGCAGATGGGAAGAGTGTTTGATAGAATGGGAGCAGGTTAGTGTGTTAGAAGGTGTCTATTGACCTTACATTTAAACTCCTGGAGATTGTAGCCGTCGGGGAAGCAATCGTTTGGAAGAGAATTCCACAGTTGGGAAGTGCGAGGAAAGAATCTGTTGGAGTAGAAGTTATGGCTGCATTTTATCGGTTTCACTGTAAAAGGGTGGGATCTAGTTGCTAATCTAGTATCTCGTTCAAATTCGTATTTAGGAATCAGTGACAGATCATTCATACAAACAGTAAAAATCACAACTTAGTTGATAATTATGGCTTGAGCATTGAGCTACTAGTATAGGCAGTAAAATTATAGATTCCATCAAGGGTGATACTAGTGTCAAGATAAATGCAGAAAATTATTATAAATTATTGCATCTGTTCATTGCATTAGGTTTAGCCCAATTTTCATTGTTGTTATAAAATGACTGCAACATAACACTGACATTATTTATTTTGGTCATGATTTCTGGTATGTTCTAGAAAGAAAATATGCAGAACATTTATTGGGATCATGCTGCAGTTCATTGGATAGCCAAAAAAGTGGTTGTGCAGATTTTGCGAGGGGCAATTTAACCCTAAACAATCAACTACATGGCAGGGAACCTTTCAATATGGATGAAGACATTCTGCTTTTCACCATGGAAGATTTGGTTCATTTATTTACAAGAATTTTATTTTTTGTCTGCTTTTGTAACTGATTTTGGCTTAATCCAGTGTTTCCTTGTTTGCTGGAAGCAATTTTGAGTCACTCAATGTGGCGTCATTTACAACTGTCAACTGAAACTTTACACGTTTTTTTAAATTTTTTACATGTTTATTTAAGACATACTTCAATATACAATGTCTTATTTCATTATAAACAAAAAAATTGTGCTGAATTACTATGTAATAGCATTACTTGTATATAAACAAGAATGTTGGACAATTTTTTCACCAATAAACAGGAGAATTTTTGCAGAAATTTTTTTGTATTTTTACAGAAGAATGCTGAGAGAGCATCAAGGAAGTTTTAAGGAAAAGAAACATTTATATTTAGAACCAAAATAAGACAGCTGATTTTTTAAAAATACACAATGAGGAAAAATAGATTGAAGAATGTGGCACTCACAGGACACAATGAAGGCAAGAGGAACATGGAAACAACAAGTAAATCACTGTCAGAACAGGAAGTTTTTTTTTTTAATCATATCACCCCAAGCAAGGCAAAAATGCCACTGATGCGCAGGGGGCTACGTAAGAGTGAAAAGATTGGAAAAGAGAAAGCCGGGAACCACATCTTAAACAGGAAACAAGGGATGAGCCTCTTCACCTGTTCAATAGATGTGGGTGGAGTGTGAACCGGGCGATAGTTTAGTCTATCTCCTCCAATTGAAAAAAAAAAAAAAAATTGGAAGGATAGTAAAAAATCAAACTCTGTTGGGAGCTACAAAGATGTGTGCAAACCCATGATCACCTACATCTGAAGGCACATAAAGATATATATATATATATATGTGTGTGTGTGTGTTCTCATATGAAAATATATATATCAACCAATTAATTATACTGTAGAATCTCTATAAAGTTCTAGATGTTACTGCTGTGGTTTCTGTAATAAGTGGAGTTACTTGTCCAGCTAAAAGTTTCGAATTCAGTGTTGTCCTTTTTGACTGATTGCCAACCAAAGCTAGAGAGTATTTGTGTGAAAGTGAACACAACTGCACAACATTGCATACCAAACTCACTTATTTGTATTTTTTATTTTATTTTATTTTATTTTATTTTTTTTCGGTTCTTATCTTTTCTGCCTAATTTTTGTGTAAATTGTTCTTAATTATAAAATTTAGGTTTGGTATATTAGGGTTTTGGTTATATGTAGGAATTCTAAGACCGGCCATGTTTTTTTTTTTTATTTTATTGTTCTCTGTCATTCCCTTGCTAACTGGACACATGGCTTGGAGGTGATTCCCCCCCACTCCATCACACTACTATCTGTTACTGCTTACTTCTTCTTCTTCTATGTGCCCTGTCCCTTCAGGACGTAGGCGATTATGGATCTCCACGTCTCCCTATCCCTTGTGGCTCTTAGTATGTTTGCTCCTGTTGCTCCTGGCAACCCCCGTTCCGTCACCCACCTGATCAGGCCCTGCAAATATGTTATCCGCTGCCTTCCTCTGTCTCTCCTTCCTTCTATCTGACCAGTCAGTATCAGGTTCTCCAGGCTTTCCTTCCTCATTGCATGTCCCAGGAACTTCAGTTGTCTCTTCCTGATGCTCAGCATCAATTTCCTTTTTGTTGCCATTCTTTCTAACACTTCGTCGTTGCTTGTATGCTCAGTCCACGATATCCGTAGCATCCTTCTGTAGAACCACATTTCGGCCGCTTCCAGTTTTGTCCTCATTTTCGATGATATTGTCCAGCATTCACAGCCGTACTGAAGAACTGACATCACGTAGCAGTCTAGCACTCTTTTCTTCATTTCTATTGAGATCTTCCTGTGTGTTAGTATTTTGCTCATCTTCTGGAACGCGTCCTTTGCCATGCCAATTCGCCTTCGGATCTCCGTGTCGCACTTTCCATCTCCTGTTAGAACACTTCCTAGGTACTTAAATTCTTGGACTTGTTTGATTCTGTTATCCCCCACCTGTATTTGGCATTTTGGGTTAAGGTAACTTAATCTCTCCAGAACTCTCCAGAACTGTATAGAAGAAACAAAATGAAGATAATCTTTGAAATTTTCTTAACTTTTTTCTGTCAGCCAGCCTGCAACTTGGTGAGTTTAGCCAGTGTGATCTTATTTTTTATTATTTTTTGAATTATTTATTTATTTATTTTTATTTGTATTTTTTATTTTATTTTTTTTCGGTTCTTATCTTTTCTGCCTAATTTTTGTGTAAATTGTTCTTAATTATCAAATTTAGGTTTGACTTATACTAAGTTAAAACTTAATTAACTTCAGTCACACATTTATTCTTTTTTTTAATTGGAGTAGATAGTACCTTCTATCACCCGGTCTCACACTCCACCCACTTCTTTTGGACAGGAGTAGAGGTGATCGCCTTGTTTCTTGTTTAGGAAGGGTTCCCAGTTCATCTCTCTCTTTTTCGGTCTTTATGTCAGTTCGGCTGGAAGCTTTTTGCAGTTGGTGAGTATGGTGGCAATGTCTCTTCATTCTGAGGGTACCGGGTTGGCAGTTTCCTGGTTGCTGCTTCCGACTGGTAGTTAGGAGCCCGAACTCTTGCGTAGCGTCTCAAGAGGCTGCTCTGATCAACAGTTGAATAATATCGGGGTTCCTGTAGTGCCATTTCGCGCATGGACGGGCGTCCCTGCATGAATTTCCGATGGGCAACCCCGAGGCCACATTATGCTGCAGGCGGCGCCATTCTCCATCCTTCACCTGCTGCAATTAACGACCATCTGACCCTACTCTAGACCTCTCTCTATCCACAACTATAACCAGCATGAAATTAAACAAACAAAATAGCAAGCCTAAACCAGCTAGTCGTAAATCGCCCAAACCTCTCCGCGTTACCTTCACAAATATACGAGGTATTCGCAGTAACTTTAATAGTGTAGAGTCTTTCCTTCTAACTAACTCACCCGATATCTTAGCTATATGTGAGACTAACCTTGACCCTTCTATCCCCTCTTCAGAGCTGTTCATTCCTAGTTACCTTCCTCTCTTCAGGAAGGACTCCAATGTCCATATGCATGGGCTTGGTGTATATGTCAGCGAACAACTCCCCCTAGCCAGGGTTACATCTCTTGAATCCCTTGATCATTCCTTCATGTGCTTCCATCTCTCACTTCTAAGCTCGGTTAGCTATCTCTTCTTCCTCTACCGCTCCCCCTCCTCCTCTGACTGTACGTTACTTGATTGCCTCTCGACTAACATCGACAGGGCCATTTCTTCTCACCCATCTGCCCATATATTTGTGTTTGGCGATTTTAACGCCCACCACACCAAGTGGCTTGAAAACTCAGCCACCGACCTTGCTGGGATCTGCACCATGCACTTTTCAATAGCCCAAGCTCTAACGCAAGTGGTGGACTTCCCCACGCGTTTCTCTAAAAACCCTAACGGAAGGGACTCTTTACTCGACCTTTGTTTTACCTCCATCCCAGACTCCTGCGCTACCAGGCAACTCTGCCCCCTTGGAAACTCTGACCACGGCGTAGTCTCCGTAAACATATCAATCCGCACTAACTCTACCCAAGAAAACCAGACCAGCAGAATATCATACTGCTACCAAAGAGCCGACTGCGACTCGTTCAGGGACTTCCTCTGCGACGTCCCCTGGAACAATGTCTTTGATCTTCCTGTCGAAGACTGTGCCTCCAAAGTCTCCTATTGGGTTAAGGCTGGCATCGATGCTTTTATCCCTGCCAGAAAATTCCAACTAAAACCTAATTCGTCCCCCTGGTTCTCACCCGCTTGCTCGGCCGCTATTGCCCACCGGAACCATTTCTTCCGGCTCTATCGAAGCTGCTCGTTGAACCAAAACAGGCGCCTTTTCACCTCAGCACGGAACAAGTGTAAAAAAGTACTGAACGAAGCCAAGAGGGCGTTTGCTACCAGAATTAGGCAACGCATAGCATCCTCTAAGTTTGGCTCCAAAGATTACTGGCGTCTCTGCAAAAGTGTGCTCAGCAGGAACAAGACTTCAATACCCCCACTAATCAATGAATTTGAAGTTCTCACCTCCCCAGCCAACAAGGCTGAATGCTTTGCCCGTAGATTCTCAACCAATTCGACACTGGACTCGTTAGGAATACCTACACCAGACTTCCCACCCAGAACTAAGGCTCAACTAAATAACGTCCACATTTCACCCTCGCTGGTCGCCAAGATAATTGCGCAACTTGACCCACACAAAGCGAGCGGCGGTGACGGAATCCCAGTCATAGTACTGAAGAAATGTGCCCCAGAACTCTCCTCTGACCTCTCTAAACTCTATAACCTCTGTCTATCTGCTTCCTGCTTTCCTGCCTGTTGGAAGTCCTCCTGCGTAGTACCTATATTTAAGAATTCTGGCGAACCCTCAGACCCCGCCAATTACCGTCCTATTAGTCTCCTTCCAATCTTTGGCAAAGTTTTCGAAGCCATTATCAACGCCGAGGTGATTCAGCACCTTATGACCAACGGGCTTCTCTCTGACAAACAGTATGGGTTTCACTTCACCAGGTCTACTGCTGATATGCTAACGACCATTACCGAGTACATATACCAGGCACTCGACAAGAATGGTGAAGCCCGAACCGTTGCCTTGGATATCTCCAAAGCATTCGACAGGGTCTGGCATGCTGGCCTCTTGTGCAAACTGCGGAGCTATGGGATAACTGGACATCTGTTTGATCTCATCCAGTCCTTCCTCTCTAACCGCACATTAAAGGTGGTATTAAATGGGCATGCCTCCCAAAACTACCAGACGAACGCGGGCGTCCCTCAAGGTTCTATCCTAGGTCCCACGCTCTTTCTGATCTACATTAATGATCTCCCCGACACCATTAGATCCCAAGTTGGCATGTATGCCGAAGACACAACAATCTACTCCTGCATCGATTTCAATGCCTCCAAAACAAAGCTGTTATCAACTAACCACCATAGACAATCGCATCTACCTCCCATTAGCATGGGACAGGCTAGCCTCCCAGAGAGTAAAATACTACGCTTCCTTGGCCTTACACTCTCGGCGGACCTCAAATGGAATGACTATATTGAATCCATTGCCAAATCTGCTGCTCTGAAAGTCGGCTCCCTGTGCAGGGCCCGGAAATTTTTCCCACCTGAAACTATTCTGCACATATACAAATCTACCATCCACCCGTGTATTGAATATTGCTGCCATATCTGGTCGGGTGCCCCTGCTGCTCTCCTTGGGCTTCTTGACAAAATACAAAGGAGGATCTGTAACGTGGTTGATACTGACTTGGCAGACCGGCTGCAGCCACTCTCACACCAGCGTGATGTAGCTTCCCTGTGCCTCTTCTACAAGTACTTTCATGGCTTCTGCTCCGATGAGCTTAGATTACTGGTGCCGCCTAAGCACGAATTTACATGAGATACTAGATTAGCAACTAGGTCCCACCCTTTTACAGTTAAACAAATAAGATGTAACCGTAAATTCTGCTCCAACAGCTTCTTTTCTCGCGCTTCCCGCCTGTGGAACTCCCTTCCACAAGCCTGCTTTCCCGACAGTTACAATCTCCAGGTGTTTAAATGTAGGGTCAATAGATACCTCCTATCACACTAACTCCCAACTATTCTCACAACACTCTCATCTACCCAACCCTCATTCTCGGTATCCTCACCCGCCTATCACCCACCCTCTGTTATTTCCTATATTTAATCAGCCTTTCTCCACTCTACGTAGCCCCCTGCACACTAGTGGCAGTGACATGCCTTGCTCGGGGTGAAACGCTTATAAAAAACAAAAAAAAAACAAAATACACACACACAGACACACACATACAGACACACACACACACACACATATATGTATATATATAAAGAGAGGTGAATAGATAGATTACTTGATATGCATGTAATGTCTTGTACATATCTATCTGAATTGATTTATAAATGGTACTTTGTCTGTATGGGCGTGTGTGTGTGTGTGTGTGTGTGTGTGTGTGTCCATTATCTATAGACTCCGAAATGGCTGAACCTATTTTCTTTAAAATTTACACAGTTGTACTATAAGCATCTGCGAATGTTCTTAGCTAGGTTTTGTGTTGAGGTACTACTGATAAATATTGAAAATCGATAATCAAAATAATTGGTTTATAGAAGGAGTGGTTCGATTTTAATCAAATTTGATACACTCATAGACAAAGACATAACAAATGATATTCAGAAGTTTCAAGGTTGCAGTTCTTACAATAGTGCAGAAAATTGATAATATATATATGTATAAAAGGCAAGATGTTTGTGTATGTGTCTGTTTATCTGCCTGTATGTCTATATTTTTTTCAGCTCTTTTATTTTAGTTTTTGCTTCGGGTTTGGCTCTAAGTAGGTATAATTGTAGTTTCTTAGTCTCAGCTATGATACCATTTACTCAGGGGACTTATTTAGCCTTCAAATTTCAGTTTATGATGAAAAAAACTTATTTGATATCGATACCAGGAAATCAAAATTTGACTTACATCCATTCATTATTCTTTCATTCTACGGTTTTGCTTTAACTGGAAACAACTATTGCTTTTTAGTCTTCCGTGCCAACGTCCAAAGAGTCTGAGCTCCAGGACCATGGATTAGTTTTAAAGCTTTCATTACACCCGCGCAACGCTGTGCTATACTGCTAGTTGTTATATACTTTCCATTATGCTATATTGCCAATATGCACACACACACACACATAGGTATAGACAAAATTATTAGCCCTTATTGAATATTAGCATATGATAATATACCAGCAATACTATCTTCATTCAGAGCTTCTTGACAAGTTTAGCTGTCTTTGATATGCTTGCCGAGCAGATGAGTTATTGCAGTACATGGCACTCACATATTGTCTTCTTCATTATCTTTTAGAATGTTGTAGAATCAAGTTAATATTATTTCATTTTCAATGGATATTTGTATTAAATATCAAATTAAGATAAAATACATTACAATTGCCATAGAGCAATATCATTTCATAATTTTCATAAGAGTTAGTTAATAAATTTCAACAGCACCAAGCTTTGGAGAGATCTATAACTTTGAATATAATAGATCAAAACTTCTCAAAATTTGACAAATTATTTAAAACTAGATATTAAATCAACTATTTATGGTAAGTTAAGATATTAAAAGATTAAGACATTTAAATCATTGTGACCCTGATAGAAGAAAAAAAAGAGTGTTAGTAAATCATATCCTGAATGGAGAACATGCGATGAACCTCTATTCTTGCTCAACAGACATGGAAAGAGTTTGAGCTGGACAATAGGTAAGTCCTTTCTAATCCTTTTACTCTGTAAAAGAAAAAAAATTCGAAAATTAAATTAAGTTTTAACTTTGTAAGTCCCAACATTGAATTGTTGGAAAGACATCAACTATTTTCATTTAGAGATTCTTCTCAAGATCATCCATCTTTACCATGGTTACAGAATGAATGAGTTATCATGGTATATGGCACTTATATGTTATCATCGGCATTACTTTTTAGAATATTGTAGAACATTATAGTATTTAATTTTCAAAAGGTGTCTGGATTAAATGTAGTATTAAGGAAATAAAAACATTACAATTGCCATAGAGCAATATTATTTCATAATTTTCCTAAGGGGTGGGATAAATAATTTAGGACTTCACCAATTTTTATCAAAGTCTATAACTATGAATTTAATGGATCAACATTTTTAAAACTTTCTCACAGAATTATTTAAAACTAAATACAGAATCAACTATTTATGGTAAATTAACTAAGTACATGCAAATATTTGCACTTAAAAATATGCAAATATTCAGTGGGGATGAATAATTATGTACACCACTATAGATTCTCCTATCAATTTTAACATATGAGGATCTAATAACTTCATTCATTTGTTATGTGTGTCTTGTATGTGACACTTCAGTCACACTAGTGACATGCATACCAGACTACATGCGTCCTGAGCATGATGGCAAACTGCATCTGGCAGCAAGGCCTCTGATTGGGAGGTTGTGAGGAACATGGAACCACCTCTTAATTGCTGTTGTTATTTTGTCCACCCTGACCCGGAGTGGTAGCACCTGTTATGATTCCAGCTATGGGCAAATAGTTAAACCCTAAACTGGGCACAAAACACTATGAAAGTATAATAAAAATATATACATAAAAATACTTTTATAGAAAAATATACATTTTTGAAAGAAAAAATTATTCTCAGCATAACATTTTTGAATACCAAACTAGAAGACATTTTCAGTTTTCTAAAATGAAAAAAGAATAAAAACAAAAGATTTTCATTAAAATCTAACTAAATCAACCTATAACTGAACATAAAAAAAAACTTAAAATCCCCCTTTTTGGCATTAAATAACCCACAGATGTTAAAATGCCATTAAACAAAACTCAAACTCAAACACAACAACTTTTTTTGCACAAAAAGCAAGGATTACACTCTCACACCCTGATTGTGCACTCTGGAAGAATGGTAGACTTTGAAAAAAACGGTGCCTCCCTAGCATCTATGCATCATTCATTCAGTAATGAATTAGAACACTCTTAGCTACTGGCATGTGTTTACATGGTATATCATGAGTTAAAAGTCTGCTTTCTTCTACCGTGCGCCCATAGCTCAGAGGTAGAATCATCGACTGATGTCAATTCAATCGGGTTTCAATCCTGGCTAAAAGCAATCAGATGTCTAACAGTACTAATGAGATGTGATACAGCAAAACAGATCTGTCAGTGGATGACTATATATATATATATATATTACACAACCTTGGTTTTAACCTTTTGGTATCATTAAGCATTACATATATCAACTGATTTTCCATCATTTGTTTTTCAAACTTTTTTTCAAACTTTTCAAACAAAGATTCTCAAAATGCACAACTAGAAGTTTAAAATAAATGAAATTTCAAAACAAGGGAAGATTTTTTCAACAATTGTAAACACTTTCACCTGGGTGTATATGATCCTAAAATACATTTTCTGATATGTTTGCATTCAGATATTACTTTTGTTTAGTAACTTTTGTCATTCTGGAAATTTCCATTTATTTTAAATTTTCAGTCATTTGTTCTGAAAATCCCTGTTACAAGTTTGAAAAAAACGTTGGTGAGTCAGTTGATATAAAACACCTGAAGATACTGAAAGGTTGAAACCAAGGTTGCTTAATCAACTAACTTCTAAATGAAAATATTTAAAAACTCTACATATCATATGTATTGAACACTTTTTAATACAACTGTACACTGGTCTAATTTAATTCTGACCAATAACTGGTTAACAATAATTATATATATATATATTAATGCAGGTTTCATTGAATATAGACAAGTTTTGTCTATTAATTTTGTGTAGGATCCGTTCGTACCGTCTGATATACTTGATGGTACGGTATGAATGGATCCTACACAAAATTAATAGACAAAACTTGTCTATATTATTCAATGAAACCTGCATTAATGAAAAAATGCTGCCAAAATACACACACAATATATATATATATATATATATATATATATGGTGTATTGAGGAAGCAAATAATTTTCTAAACATATACTGTTAAATATAACAGACAATGAATGTCTATTAGATTTGATAATGAGCCATTCTAAACATTATATTTTAGCTTTAATTTCAGGTAAAGGTAAAGACAAAAATTGTCCAAAATTTGGATATTTTTTTAATATGGTGGTTCTAAGCTTTTGGCTCACAATTAGCCATCTTCAGATAGGTTACAGGGACTTTAACATAAAGACATCCACCATCAAAGATGACATTATCTTGTGTTGACATAAAACATTGCTATACAATGATAACAGTCACCGAATAGCAGATGCAGTAATGTGGTTCGATGATATCACACCATGTGTGAGACCAAAATGTTAATAGAACCGTATGTCTTTATGATTGAAATGTGATTTTATTAAGTGTGGGTTGTTTGATTTAATGTAGATGGCCTCCAATATCTGAAGGTTCTTTTTACTGTGTGTTTGAGTGAGTATTGTTGTGTTATCAATACAACAATAATTTATATATATATATATATATATATAAAGTGGTAGTTTTCTTTATATACATATAATATCTTGGACATACACTTATACATAGAAGACAGTTATGAAAGTTATCTTAGTAAGAACTATACACTAATTTACAATTGCTAATTTCTTTAATTCTAATAAGATAAAATGATAGATTTCTTTTATATGAATAAAACTGAATCGATCTTAAAAAAGTTAGAATGTTTTTATTACTTCACCATGCAGTTTGTCACATTTTCACTTCTGATTGGAAAAATCGCTTCTTCTTTAGAAGTCTTTCTTATTCACATTACATTTTCCTGTCATTTTCTTTAAGTTTCCTGTTAGTTTTGTAATCTGTCATTTTCTTTCAAATTCTTTTTGAGAAGTAAGTACGAAATGTGTAAGGTTAATTTTCTGATTAGAAAAATTACTTCTTTATGAGAAATCTTTCTTATTCACATTACATGTTCTTGTCATTTTCTTTAATATTCACTGTTTGGTTTGTAATCTGTCATTTTCTTTCAGATTCTTTGAGAAGCAAGTACGGAATGTGCAAGGTTAATTTTCTATTCATTCAGTCAAAATGCTAATGAAATCACAAACCAATACTTGGAATGCACAGCCTGTGGAAGTGAAATTCCTGGTTCATCTGAATATTTCATGTTTCTATCATTGGCTAATACTCTATTCTAAAGAATGGTATGCATAACATGAAAATTGTAATGAGACCAAAGAATTAGATTCTGAAGAAGCAGTTTAGTCATTTTTCAAAAGTGCGCTCAAAGAAAACCTCTTCTTCAGATCACTTTGGAAAAGGGAGGGTCTTTTGTAAAACATTCGGATTTAAAAATTGAATCAATTGAATCTATTCTTATAGACATCTTTTATTATCAGAAATAAACCGTTAAAATGCAACCGCAACTTCTACTCCAACAGTTTTTTTTTTCGTACTTCTCAACTGTGGAATTCCCTTCCACATGACTGCTTCCCCGACAGCTACAATCTCCAGGAGTTTAAATGTAAGGTCAATAGACACCTCCTAACACAATTCCCATCCTCCCAACTACCTATCACCCCACTTCTGACATTTCCTGTATCTAACCACTCTTTCTATTTACCTTCCCCTATGTAGCCCCAAGCGCAATAGTGGCAGTGGCAGTGGTAGTGAGTTCCACAAACGGAAAGTGTGAAAAAAGAACCTGTTAAAGTAGAAAAGACAGTTACATTTAACTATTTTGATGGTAAAAGAGTGAACTAGTAGCACAAGTAAATACATATGGTCCGGGAACCAAGTAAAAATGCTTGTCAGAATAGTTGCCATTAAAATACTTGTAGAAAAGACAGAGAAAGCCACATCAAGTCAGTGAGAAAGTGACTGAAGATGAGCTGCCAAGTCAGGATCACTTATATTGCAGATCCTACTTTGGATTTTGTTAAGAATCTCAAAATGAATAGCAGGAGCACTTGACTGAAATATAGCAACAATATAGCACAGGAAAATGGCAGAATTATAAATTGTACAAAATGGATTCTGATGAGTATACCTTTCTGACCTGACACAGTGAACCAACTTTCCTACCAGTAGATGCAGCCATGGTTTCAATGTAGTCATTTCATTTGAGGTCATTTGAGATTGAATATAGTTTGTACAGTTTATGCATCTGGAAATTTTTTAACAGAAGAAGAAAAATGTGAAACCAAATCCAAACATGCATTGGTCTAGTGAAGAGGCATTCCAAAATTCAAGTAAAGTGCTTAAAACACAGAAAATAATTGTTAGAAATGAAGAAACGAGGATTGGATGCTACATGATACCCAAAAAGAAAACTGGAGCCCAAAGAAATATAGTTCTTAGCATTCTTCTCTACATCATTTGCCATTCAGTTTATGAACAAAAGTATTCAAATTAAATATAACTGTATTCAAATTATATATAACTGCATTCAAATTAAATATTCAGTTAACTGCCATACGTGACATGCTTGGGCGATCATGTCTCAAAAGGGACATGACTGATTGGGCAGATGATTTTCCTGCAGTAGGTTGCCATTACTTTCTGCAGTAGACTGATTGACAGCCAAGGCTATAGAACTAAATCTGTCCTGTTATTTAACCCATAACTGGAGGGAAGAAATGGATTAATACCTTCCCAAAGCTATTTGCACATAAATGAATGCAAGGAATTCAACAGGAATTCGAACTCGGGTCCCAATTTCTCATTCCAAGCCAATATCCATTGCACAAACAACGCACATCTGTTACTGCATTCAAATAAAAAAAAAACCCAGATATTCAATTTAAAAACTAACAAATTCAATTTAAAAACTAACAAATTCAATTTAAAGAATTAATTTACAATTGGCTAATTCTAATTTAATTATGCATTTATTAAATTAGTGCCAAATAGCTTGATGGTACATGTTTGCTTCTTTTGGTGTTCATCTGAACTCCTCTTTTCTTTGGAAATTACAAATTTAATTTAGATGATGAATTTGATGCCATTTGTTATCAATAACAAAAAATATATCAATGTTTTAAATTGAAAGGCTTCTAATTTAATTTGAATGACTTAGTTTTAAAATTGAATAACTTGTTTTTTTTTTTAATTTCAATGCAGTAATATTTATTTCGAATGTCTTAGTTTTTAAATAGAACAGAAAATAGTGTATAACCACATTTCTGAGTATCACATGCATCTTTTTCATCTGAAAATATGGTCAGGCATTCATTGCCTTATAGAGGGACTGGTATTTGTTTTTAATAGAATTTTTGTGTTTCTTAATATTTTGCTTAGCTTTTGGAAGGCAATTTTTTCTATCCTACAAAGTTAACCAAGGAAGTTTTTCCCATCTAAAACAATCCTGTACATACACAAATCTACAATCCGCCTTTGCATTGAATACTGCTGGCATATCAGATCGGGTGCTCCTGCTATCCATCTAGAGGTCCTTGACAAAATCCAACTGAGAATCTGTAATGTGATCGATCCTGACTTGGCAACTTTGATACAGTCACTTTCTCACTGGCGCAATGTGGCTTCCCTGTGTCTCTTCGCCAAATACTTTTACGGCTTCTGCTCCAATGAAGTTAGCTCACTGGTAACCCCTATAGATGAATTTACTTGAACCACAAGATTACCAACCCTTTTACTGTGAAACCAATAAATTGTAAATGCAAATTCTACTCCAGCAGCTTCTTATCTCACACTTCCCATCTATGGAATTCCCTTCCATTTACTTGCTTTCTCGACACTACAATCTTCAAGAATTCAAATGTAATGTCAAGGGTGATCTATCTCACTAACTTGCATCCTCTCTTTCTCATACTCCTTTCTCCGTCCACTCCACTCTCATCAATATTTTCATCCTTCTCTAACCCATTTCCTGACACTCCCTATAACTTGTCACTCTTTCTCATAACTTTCCTCCTCTGTAAGCCTCTGCACAACAGTGGCAGTAAAATGTCTTGTTTGGGGTGACACAATTATAGAAAAAATAAGTAGATAAATAAATATCCTTTTGAGAAGTGCAAGTAACAGATAATTAAAACCTACCATGACATAATTTATTACTAATTGTGCCCAAATGAGTGGTAGTCCTTACTTTTGATAAGCTTTTCTACAGGATCAACTAATGTTATATTGTTTAGGGGTCATCCTCAAAACTTCCGCTTATTCATTGTTCTACAAAGTTAACTTCCTTCCGCTGCCTTTCTGCTCTTCAAGACTTTCATCTGCATACAGATACTTTTGCAACCAATGCTAAACTCTGTTTAGTCAGAGATCTATAGCAGAATTTTTGGTTGATGTTTCAAGCAGATTCTATAACTTTTCATCCAAATTCAGTGTCACAGGAAAACTTGAAGGGCAGGAATTCTTGTCCAGGCTTATTTGAGAGCGGAAAAACTACACTTTGAAAATAGGAAATATGTAATCTTCAAAACAACAAATGCTATATATTAAGATATCATAAGTTACACATTATTCAATATATAACTGTTATGTTTAAAATTCATTATCTCATGCCAAACTAAAGATAAAATTAATTGCTGCTGACTGCTGTTTGACAGAAATACTCATCGTAAATGCACTCATGAACCCTGTATCTTCTTGTCCATTGTTGCTCTTCATAGGTTTTGTCTTTTTTATTTCTCCCAAACTCTGTTTTGTCATCCATTTGCTCAAGCCCATCAAGTATGTTATATACAGGTTTCCTCTGTCTCTCTTTCCCTCAATCTGTCATGTGAGTATCAGTTTTTCCAAGCCTTTCTTCCTCATTATGTGCCCTAGAAACATCTTCTTTTATGTGTCGTGTTAAGGATGGAGGCAATCAAGACACTTTACACTTTTTGTGCTTTGTAACTCTTAATAGCTTTTGTCTTGTTATTTCTCCCAAACATTGTTCTGTCATCCGTTTACTTAAGCCCATCAAATATGTTAAGTGCAGGTTTCCTCTATCTCTCTTTCCCTCAATCTATCATGTGAGTGTCAGATTTTCCAAGCCTTTCTTCCTCATTATGTGCTCCAGAAATGTCTTCTTTTATGTGTCATTTCTCTTAAGGATGTAGGCAATCAAGACACTTTACACTTTTTGTGCTTTGTAATTCTTAATATTTTTATCCTGTTATTTTTTCAAACTCTGTTCTCTCATCAAGTATGCTACATAATGCTTTGCAATGTCCCTCAATCTGTCTCCAAAGTATCAGATTTTCCAAGCACTTCTTTCTCATTACATAACCCGGAAATTTCAACTACCTTGTTCTGATGTTAAGTATGAATTTTCTTTTTATTTCTTCTCTCTCCAAGATCTTTCTGTTGCTCACATGTTTGGTCCATGGTATCCTCACCATCTTTCTGTAGAACCACATTTAATTTCTGTTGCTTTAAGTCTCGTTCTCATCTCTGAGGAGATTATCCAGCCTGTTCCTCTATACAAGAGGACAGATATCCCGTAACAGTTCATTATACTTTCCTTTGTTTTCAATAATACGTTTTTGTCTCTTAATATTTTACTTAGCTTTTAGAATTCACTTTGGCCATCCCAATATATCTTCGGATCTCTGTGTTTCACTTTTTGTCCTTTGTTAGAACACTACCCAAATATTTAAAATACCTTCTTGATTTTAGTATTTCCAACCTGTAATTTGCATTTTCGGCTCATTCTTTTACTGATAACCATGCATTCTATCTTTTGTAGTTTATGATTAGTCCTTTTTTTCACTTTCCTTTGCTACATTCTGTAGGAAGATTGTATTTTCCTTTCTGCGTCTAGTATCGGCACTGTGTCATCTGATTATCTTATATTGTTATGATTATGGCCACCAATAATGAATCCTGCCAATAATGAATCCTTGAATAAATATGGTGAAAAGACATATCCTTTTTATTAGACCCATTTCTGCTTTTGTATATCTCATCATCATCATCATCTTTTATCCATCACACCCAGATGGTGCATAGGGCAGCAACTTTTTGTTGCTGTTTCTGTAACAAACTGTTTTTTACGGGGCAGGGTTGTTAGCCCTACACCAAAACCCCCAAACCTGGAGGACTGGTGGACCATTCTTTGTCCTTACGTTTACAGCACCTGGTATTCCCAAATTGTCACCCTATTAAGTACTGACCAGGCTTGATGTTGCTTAACTTCAGTGATCGGATGGGAACCGGTGTATTCAACACAATATAGTCGTAGACTTTTGTATATCTGCTGAACTCATATTCTATTTGTATGTATGCTGGCAGTTTACAGCCTGTATAGATTCTTGAATATTCTAATGTTTTTTTTTATGAATATGGCAAGGTTACTGAACTGCTCTAACAGATCTTTGTGACATACTTTGCTGAACGCCTTTGTGCAATCTATAAAACACAGGAACACTGCATCTGTATTGCTCTTTCTGATAACATTCTTAGCATAAATATCAATTTCTTGTTATGCTGTCTTTGAGAAACCCACACTGTTCTCGTCCTACCTCAGGCTTGATTCCACTGTCTGCTCTTTTCATCAGAATTTGGAAGATGAGTTTTGTTATGTGGCTCATTAGACCAATTGCTTGGTGGGGTTCACATTTGTTAGCACACGTGGTTTCTTAGGTAGTGCAATCAATGTCACCACTGACTGTTGTCAACCTGTTTTTATTATTTGTTTCATTTTATTTATGCTGAATTTATTTAAGGCTGCCAACATCTCTGTTACAATTAAAGGCCACATTTTAAACAATATAAGGTGTGCAGATGATACAGTGTTGATAGCAGACACAGAAAGAAAACTGCAAGACCTCCTACAGAAGGTAACTGAAGAGAGTGACAAGAAAGGACTACAGATAAACTGCAAGAAAACCGAATACATGATCATCAGCAAAAAGGGCAACCCAAAATTCCAACTACAGGTGAGGGACTCTAAAATCAAGCAGGTACAGAAATTTAAATACCTAGGAAGTGTTCTAAGAGAAAATACAAAGTGTGACACTGAGATCTGAAGGCAAATTGGCATGCTGAAAGAAGCATTCCAGAAGTTGAGTCAAGTATTAAGAAACAGAACAATTTCACTAGAAACTAAGAAGAGAGTAGTAGATTGCTATGTGATGTTGGTTCTTCAATATGGCAGTGAATGTTGGACAACATCTTTGAAGTTGAAGGAAAAACTTAAAGCAACTGAAATGTGGTTCTACAGAAGGTTGCTGTGGATATCACGGACCGAGCATGTGAGCAATGACAAGGTTTTGGGAAGGATGGCGATGAAAAGAAATTAATACTGAGCATCAGGAAGAGACAACTAAAGTTCCTGGGACATGCAATGAGGAAGGAGAGCTTGGAGAACCTGTTACTCACAGACCAGATAGAGGGAAAAAGAGACAGTAGAAAGCAGTGAATAACATATAATGTCCTGAAAGGATATGGCACATAAAAGAAGAGGAAGAAGAATATTTCTGGTCTAACTACTACTAATATTATTAAAGAAAAAAAAGTAAGTAAATTTAAGATAAGAGATGTGCTAAAGATTAACTATGTTTGATGATGATTCATCTAATAAACACTGATGATAATATTACTACTGGTATTGTTAATCCTCATTAACTTTATCTCATATCCAAGAATAAAATTTCTATTTTGCAGATCACTTCCTTTAAGTTGATGGCAGTTCCATTTTAACAATAATTTAATCTCATCAGCCAATCACCATTTGACTCTACAAGTGTTGCTTGGAGTGCTGATGTGTGAATTTGTTTAAGGTGGACAAGAATTTGCCAGGAAGTGATTCACACACTTGATTTCATGACCTTTCTCTGTGTTATATATGGAATGAGACATGCAGGATCTAGTTATAAAACTGCAATGGACTGCCATCATAATTTTGAATGTGATAGCCCTCTTCATCCACTGTTGAGATCTGTTGTAATTATCATCCACTTGTTCCATCATTAAAGTCTTTAGAATTCTTCACATTTAGTCTTGGTTCATATCTTTGATCTTGAGTTGTGGCAACAAAAATAACCACAATACTGTATTGCTAAAAATTACTGTAAATTTTTTTCTTGCTTCACAACTCACAACACTGAAGATGATCTCAGAAGTAGATTGAAAGTACTTGGGAACAGTGAGAAATGACTAATAAACTCATCTGTCAAAGTTACTGCTCATTTCTTACATTTTTCATTTATAATACATGAAAGATTATCCGTGAGTATGAGCAGATTTTCTTAAAAATAAGCAAACAATGTTTGCAATTTATTTAATCTGACACACACACATATACATATATATATATGTTTTTAATTATGCTTACTATGTCCTGATTTAGCAGGGACTCTCCAGTGTGGAGGTTCTCTTCCAGTCTCCTACTGGAGAAATAAGCTATAAATATTCATTTTTTTTTGTATTATCACCAAAACTTAAACAATTTTGGATGATGAAAACTCTTTCATTGTACAAGAGGCTGAATGTTTTTAATCATTTCATCACAAGCAAGTTAATAAAGCCACCAAAATGTAAGTTTTACAGCAAAGGAAACACTATTAAAAAGAGAAAACAATAAATGAATGGAAATTAAAAAAAGGAAGATAATGATTAATGTTGCATTTCAATTTGTGAAGATCAAAGTTGACTGGCAAGCAAGAAACCAGCAGAAAGTTCCACAAGCCAGAAATATGAAAGAAGAAACTATTAGCATAGAACTTATGGGTTTATCTACCAATTTCAACAGAAAAATATGAAACTTTTTTTCACCAATCTAGTCAGTCAGTCAGTTAAATGCTATATATGATAACTCCTTGGGCAATCATGTCCATAACTGACTAAGTTTTCCCACAGTAAGTTGCTATTACTTTCACTGGTAGACCAGTTGCCAACCGAGGCTATATATCCCAATCAGTGTTGCTATTCAACCCATAGCTGGAAGAAGAAGAGATGGATTAAAACTTTTCTCAAGGGTATTTATGTGTAACTGAATGAAACAAATTCCACTAACTTAAATTCATGAAATCTAGGTACCATAGGGGAAAGTTTGTCAGAATGATTACTGTGAAAGTATTTATAAAAAATGTTAGTGTTCTATCAGTTCAAGACCAATAAAATTGAAGATGTTTCTTTGTATCTTATTAAAAATCTCTAAATATATATAAGGGACACCAGTCCAAATGTGGCAACAATATTCAAAGCAACAATGAATCGTAGACTTATAAATATATAAGTTAATTCTAATACTGCTTTCTTTTGATTGTCTAAGGGAACGTATTTTTCCTTCTATCAGCATAGCTAATGCTAACATGCCATGAATTCTTTCTTTCTTCTATGTGCCTTGTTCTTTCAGGATTTAAGCGCTCATGGCTTTCCATATCTCCCCATCCCTAGTAGCTCTTAGCACACTTTCTGCTTGATTTTAGTACGCCCAACTTGTAGTTAAAATTTTGGGTCCTCTTTTAGCTGATGGTCATCATGTGAAAATGGTTTAAATAGCAGTACAGCTTGAGCTCGTTGACATTGTTTGACAACAGTTCAAGTGGAAAGCTCTGAATTCAAAACCTTTTAGGCATGGTTTCACCAACTCTATCCTGAAACAATTTATTTGGTATAGAAAAGACAGCAACATACCTTGCCTGGTAAGGCTGTAGCTCTATTCACCACAAAGGAATAGTGCTAAGACAAAGAAGGAGGTGGAGAAATGTGGCAGCTTGCTACCCTGTTAGAAAAGCAGCAACTTCTACCCTCAATTTCTGAAAATACTAATATATATATATATATTGCATTTAAATATATGGTTCTGTTAACATTTTGAGCTCTCATGCAGATATACGTCATAGAATTGCATTACAAATTTACAAACTGTGTTTGCTATTTGGAAACTGTTATCATTGGTTAGCAAAGTTTTATGTCAACACAAGCTAAAATCATCTTTGATGGTGGAGGTTTTTATGTTAACGTCCCTCTCTGAAGATGGCTTATGTGAGCTGAAAGCTTAGAACCAACTTAGTAAAAAAATATCCAAATGTTGGAGAATTTTTGTCTTTATTTTCACCTGAAATTAAAGTCAAAATATGATACATTGTCTCTTATATTTAACAGTATATGTTTAGAAAAAAAATATATATGTATATATATCTTGTTTTATTTTTTATGTTGTTTTTATTTAAGCATGATAAAAGAAAAGCTGTCAAAGTTAACAAGGCAATAAAGCCACTAAGACTGAAGCAGATATGTCAGATTAGGACCAGTAATATTGCAGATTATTCTTTGTATTTTATCAAGAAACCTAGATAAATAGCAGAAGCATCAGACTAGAAGTAGCAGTAATATTCAAATCATAGGTGAATGCTAGACTTATAAATGTGTAATCTTATTTCTGGCAGTTTTAAGAATTCTTCTTTTTTACTATTTATACAGGAAATAAATCTCTTGATATAAATGTATGCATTTTTAATCTGTTCCCTCATGTATTAATAGTTACAAATTTACATTAACTGCATAAGTCTTTATATCCATATTTTCATCACTACAGGGAAACTATATTTTTCACCATCTAGCACGCAGCAGTGAGATATGGAAATTTAACTATTTGGTTAGTGAAATAGCAAATGCCAGAGATTGTGGTACAGAATTTTGAAGCCATACCAGAATAGTGAAAAAGAACTTCCTGAAACAAGCCAGAGTGCTAAGACAGGAAAATTTCATTAGAAATAAAGAAAAGAAAGCTGACCTGCTATGTCATATCTCTCCTGCTGTATAACATGCTACTAGATTGACACTTAGGTCCCAACCTTTTACTGTCAAAATGGTTAAATGTAACTGCCTCTTCTAGGTCAGAATTGATAACATTGCTGATATATTCAATACAAAGATGAATTTTTTTTTTTATAATCGTGTTGCCCCAAGCAAGGCATTTTACTGCCACTGTTGGAGGAAATGTTATGAGGAGTGAGAGGTTGCAGGGTGTGTCAGGAAGAGAGTAGGAGAAGGAAGAGAATACTGATGAAAGTGGGGTGGACGAAGAAAAAAGCATGAGAGAGAGGATGTAAGTTAGTGAGACAAGAGATGACTATTGACTTTACATTTAAATTCTTAGAGATTATAACTGTAGGAAAAGCAAGTATGCGGAAGATAATTCCACAGGCGGGAAGTGCGAGAAAAGAAGCTGTTGAACTAGAATTTGCGTTTACAATTTATTGGTTTCACAGTAAAAGGGTGGGACCTACTTGCTAATCTTATAGCTCGAGGAAATTCATATATAGGGGGTACCAGTGAGCTAAGTTCATTGGAGCAGAAGCCGTGAAAGTATTTGTAGAAGAGACACAGGGAAGCCACACTGCATCTGTAAGAAAGCGACTGTATCCTAGCTGCCAAGTCGGGATTGATCATATTACAGTTCTCCATTGGATTCAGTCGAGGACACCTAAGTGGATCGCAGGAGCATCTGACCAGATATGGCAGCAATACTCAATGTACAGGCAGATGGATGATGGTAGATTTATAAATGTGCAAAAGGGATTTTGATGAGAAGAATTGTCTAAGATGACACAGAGAATCAATTTTCCTTGAAGGAATTGATTTGGTATGAACACTCAATTTCATGTCAGTATAAAGTGTTAGTCCAAGAAGGTTCAAACTGTTGCTTTCCTGTGGGTTAGCATTATCCATGCTGATGGCAGAATAGTAATTGACCAAATGATGTAGGTAACATTTTCAGGACTTAAGCATGCTACTAGATTGCCATCAAAGTTCTACATTTTTACCATCAAAATATTTAAATGTAACTGTCCCTTCTACTCTATCAGTTTCTTTTCTCATACTTTCTGTTTGTGGAACTTTCTTTTTGCTTGCTTTCATGGTAGCTATAATTTCCAAAAGTTTAAATGCAATTGTCATCTTCTATTTATTTGATTTCCATTCATCTCTTATCCTTTCTTTGATATCCCCTGTACCTTCTTTTGTCCCTCACTTTAACTCCCTGTTCACCAGTCTTTCCTTGCTTGGGGTGAAATAATTATAAAAAATGACAATAAATGCTAGTCAATTTCCTTACAGATGCAGACAAGACTTAGACATAGATATAGTTCTACGAATTAATGTTTTAAGAAAACAAAAAGAAATGCACACTGGATAAGCAAAAGATGTATTCCAAAAGCTAAGCAAAGTATTATGAAACAGGAAAATTCAATCAGAAATAAAGAAAAATTGCTGAATCGTTATGTAATATAAATTTCCTTGTATAGCAGTGATTGCTGGACAATCTTCCCACAGACGAAAAGAAAAGTGGAGGTAGCAGAAATGTGGTTCTACAAAAGGATACTGAGAATTCCACAGATGAAGCAAGTAAGCAGCAAGGAAGTTTGAAAGAATATAGTAGCAGAAAGAACGCTTATACTTTTTATAAGAAAGAGACAGTTGAAATTTCTTAGACACAGAAAGGAAGGCTTGGAAAACAACCCTCATTGTTAAGAAATAATAAAGAAAATACTAAAGAAAAGAGAACTGACCTGCTATGTCATATCTATCCTCCTGCATAACATTGATATCTAAGTTCCGCCTTTTTACCATCAAAATATTTAAATGTAAATGTTACTGAGAGCAAGAGAGATAAGGGAAGTTTGTATAAATAGATTGTGGAATAAGTGAGCAAGAGAAACATTGCTAAGATTCCCAAGAGATAGGATGTTGGGGAGAGTCAAATTATCAATATCCTGAAAATACATAGCTTATAAAATTGCTGTCATATCTGGTGGCACTAAATTGTGGATGATATCTTTACAGATGAAGAGACTGTTTGAAAAAAAAATGTAGTTTTACTGACATATGCTGAGAATACTATGGACAACAATGAAATTTTAAAGAATAAATAAACAAGAAAGATACTCATATTTAAAATTGGTAAAACACAGTTGCAATTTATTGAAGCCATTATGAAGAAGAATGGCTTGGAAAACTTCATACTCACAGTATACATTGAAGGAAGGTTATATGGAAGAAACCAGTGAGCAATTTACCTACTTAATTTGAAATTTTATATACAATTTTAAGCCCCCAACATTCAGAGTTTAAAAATTGGCAATGATAATTGTAATGGTACTATTAGCAGTTTCCTTATAAAGAAACTCTTACATTCATTGACTGAAAAACCAGTACTGATTTCAGTTAAAATTTTTAAAAAATCTTTGTCTTAAAACAATTCTTCAGGAAAATATGTTTTAAAAGTTTAGTACTCATTATGAATATTTTCAGTATTGATGAGAGTTTCCTTCCTAACCTTTTATATGCAGTTGTGTGAAATGTCAACATCTTGATTACTGCTTGAGTTATATGAGCTGTCCATTTTAATTTTAGCTACTGTTGGAAGTCATCAAGTGATGTGGTGTCTTTTATTTGGTACAGTTCTTTATTACCAGTCCATAATGTTTGAAAAAGTATGGTCTTTGCCAAGAGTCAAGGCTTCATTTGCTCAAAGCGGTTTTTAGCTATTGATCTTAGAAACTACTAAACAGTTTAAATATTTCCAAATGGATCTGGTGCCACGTCTCGATTTGATAAAGTTATTTAAGTACATGACTAGTTTTCAGTTTTATTTTTTAGTCTTGTAGCAATTGCTAGTGTTGAGCAAAACTTCCCCAAGCGGATCCTATTCTATATTTAGTCTCTTTTTCTGCTATACTTAATTTGTTATATTACATGTTACAATCAGAGTCTGGTACTTAAACTACTGTATACAAAATACGTGAGGAAAAAACAGAGTATCTGTTATAGTATTGTGGGCTTGAATTAATTCAACTATTTGAAAGTCCCCACTGGAGATTGGTTTTAAAAGTATAATTTGTATCAGAAGTAATTTATTGCTGGAATCAATATCTTTCTCTTATGTATGAGAGTAAAAATTGCTAGGCATGGAGAGAAAAAAAAGTAAAAGCCGTTATCTTGACTTTTTAACAATGTCGCAATTTGCCAAAGTGGGAGCATGACAATATTGGAAGTAAAGATTGGAAAACAGGAGCTGGGAAAGGAAGGAATTGTTATAAATAAAAGATGGGGAAAAATTATGTGGAAAAAGAAAAAGAAAGAAAGAAAGAAATAAAGAAGAAAAATTAGCAAGAAAAGAAAGAAAATAAAAAAATGCAAAAAAAGAAGTGAGAGCAAATGAAAGAATTAAGAAAAGAAAGAATGAAAGAAGCCAGCAGTTAAAACAGAAAGAAAGAAGTAAGAAATATGCCAGAAAAAATAAAAATGAATAAAAAGCCAGGAGATAAACAAATAAAGAAGAAAAAAAGAATGCAAGAAGCAAGCCAGAAAGAAAGACAGATAGAAGAAAGAAAGAATAATGATGCAAAAAGAAATAAAAAATAATGAAGGAAATCCAAGAAGAAAGAAAAGAAAGAAAGAAAGAAATTTCCAAGAAAAGAATAAGTTAAGACAAAATAAAAAAAATGAAAAAGCAAGAAAAAAGAATGTAAAAAGCAAGAAAGAAAAAAGAAGGAAAAAGTGAAGCAAAAAAAAGGAATGTATGAAAGAAATATAAAAGAGAACAGAAAGAAAGAAAGAAAGAAAGAAAGAAAGAAGCATGGAATGAAAAAAATAAAGAAACAAACCAAAATAAATACAATAAGAAATGAATGAAGAAAAGAAATATTTTAGCAAGAATGAAAGACAGAAAGAAAAGAAAGAACAATCAAAAAAGCAAAGATGAAAGATACCTGAATGCAAAAAAGCATGAATGAAATAAAGAAGCAAGAAAGCAAAGAATGAATTGACAAAGAAAGAAAAACAAAAAAAAAACTGAAACAAACAAAAATAAAAAAGATTAAAGAATGATGCGAGTAAACAAGAAAGAAAACAGGAAAGGAATAACAGAAGCAAGCAAAGCAATGAACAAAGAAAGAAATAATGAAAGAAAGAAAGGATGAGAGAAACATGTAGTCAAACAAAAAACAAAGAAAGGAGAAAAAAAGAAGAAATCTAGAAAAAAAATGGCAATAAGATAAAAAAAGAAGGAAGGAAAGAAAGCAAGGTAGAAAAATGGCAAAAAAGAAAAGGAAAGAACTGAACAGAAAGCAACAAAAAACCTAGAACAGAAAGGAAGAAAACAAGTAGGCAAAAAAAAAGAAGAATGAATTATGATAATACAAAAGCATGAAATAAAAAATTAAAAAGAAAAAGAAAAAGAAAAAGAAAGAAACAAAGTCGTAAGCAAAAGCAAGAAAGGAGAAAAAGAAAGAAATACTGAATTAAAGAAAAATGGTAGAAGCAAGAAAGAGAAAAGAGACACAAGAAAAAATGAAAACATTCAAGAAATTTAAAACAATGCAAAGAAGATTCAAGACAAAAAGCAAAAAATAATACCTCTTGTAGGTGACAAATTATTTTCCACCCTCCAATATCCTCCACATAAGAGTCTCTTGCTGCTTTATCACTACTTCTATAAAAATTCCTTAAACAAACTACATTCCTTTATGCTACCAGGTTTAATCTTCGCAGCTAAGACCAACCATGACACTTATACTGGAGCAAAACCACCCACATTTCCTTTGCATTCTATCAGCAAGAAGTGTTCCATTCTAACAACTGCACTATGGAAACAAAAACTTAAGAGGATGTTTCCTCGATCCCTTCAATTTTCACCTATTCAAATCTAGGATTAACTATCTTCCACAATTCTCCTTATAAACTGTATCCTTATCATGGGTTTCTCTACCATCAGTGGCCCTCAGGCCCTTGTAGAGAGTGAACTTTATTGTAAAAAAAAAGAAGAAAAATGAGATGTTGAAAAAAGCTTGGAAGAAACTGAGACTCTTTAAAGAAAGAATAAGAAATAAGTTTGTACAGGGTGAAATTTACTGTAAAAATAGTAAAGAAAAGAAAAATAAGATGTTGAATGAAGCTTGGAAGAAACTGAGACTCTTTAGAGAAAGAATAAGAAATAAATTTGTACAGGGTGAAATTTACTGTAAAAAATAGTAAAGAAAAGAAAAATAAGATGTTGAATGAAGCTTAGAAGAAACTGAGACTCTTTAGAGAAAGAATAATAAATAAGTTTGTACAGGGTGAAATTTACTGTAAAAAATAGTAAAGAAAAGAAAAATAAGATGTTGAATGAAGCTTAGAAGAAACTGAGACTCTTTAGAGAAAGAATAATAAATAAGTTTGTACAGGGTGAAATTTACTGTAAAAAATAGTAAAGAAAAGAAAAATAAGATGTTGAATGAAGCTTGGAAGAAACTGAGACTCTTTAGAGAAAGAATAAGAAATAAGTTTGTACAGGGTGAAATTTACTGTAAAAAATAGTAAAGAAAAGAAAAATAAGATGTTGAATGAAGCTTAGAAGAAACTGAGACTCTTTAGAGAAAGAATAAGAAATAAGTTTGTACAGGGTGAAATTTACTGTAAAAAATAGTAAAGAAAAGAAAAATAAGATGTTGAATAAAGCTTGGAAGAAACTGTGATTTTTTTAGAGAAATAATAAGAAATAAACTTAAACAGGGTGAACTTTATTGTTCAAGAAAGAATAAAAAGAATAATAAGATGATGAATAAAGCACAGAAAAAAATCTTATTTTTTATTGAAGGGTTAAGAAATGTTAAGAAAGAAATATGCTGAAACCAAAAAAAGATTGTGTTCTTGCATTGTAGTTAAATAGACACTATTGCTGAATAGCTAGCAATAATGGCATTCATTAGACTTTTTTCTTTCCATTATAAAAATAGGTCATAAATTAATGAAGAAGAAAAGGTTGGCATTTCTTCTTCTCCATTTTCTACTTCTTTCCTTTCAATAGTTCCTCTTTCTTACTTTGTCTGCATTCTTTGATTTTTCCTTTAATATAAATCACCTTAAACTAGTTGCTCTCAAACTTCACTGTGGCTGCATGTTGTTCTCTTTTGTATTTGAATGAATACTTTTGACAAGTATACATTATTCAATCCTATTACAAATAAAAGAAAAGGATTAACTGAAAAATTAGCATTGAATTCTTAACTTTACTCAGTTGTAAATTCTCTTTCTTCAACACTGCTAAATAGAGCATTGGTCACAAGGTCACAGGGAAATAGCAAAAGACATTGTAGAACATGGAGAATTGAAGGAATAAGGCAAGGTAAGAAGGTTAAAAGAAAAGCAGAGAATGTGGTTGCTTGAAAGAACCAGTGAAAAACAGATAACAATGCAGATAAGAAAGTTTGAAAACAAGAAAGAATGCTCAAATATCTGAACCAAGATAAATCTGATTTCATTTCATTTTGAAGAAATTATATAAGGTGATTATTATAAAAGGAACTGGTGCAAAGTCTTATTCACACCTGAATAAGTACCTGGCAAAGGAAAGTAGGTTTCAGGTTATACCTGTAAGTTCAAGCCTTGCCACCTGAAGGCCATTCAGATCGATATATTATGAATTCAAAAAGCAGCTTAATAAAAAAGAAAACAAGAGATCAAAGCAGTTGAGGTGGGAAACATTTGAAATATTTTAATATTCAGAAAGAATGTGTGGTTTAAATAAAAATGGAATAAAAATATATTAAAAGATGCACAAAAGATAGATTTGCAAGGGAATCATATATATATATTCAAAGATGAAATTTGTTTTTCTTGTTCTTTCTTTGTTTATTCTTTTTTTTTTCTTCTTAAGATTTTGACCATCATTTTTCTGGATTCTTTAATTGTTTCTTTTCCTTTTTCTATTTCTTCTTTCTTATCATTCTTTTTCTTGACTCCTTTGTTTTTTCTTTTCTCTCTTTCTTTCTTATTTATCATTTCTCTTTTTAATAATTTGTTTCTCTCTTTTCCTTTTTCTGTTTCTTCTTTTCTCATCATTCTTTTTCTTCATGGTTTCTTATTTTTCTCTTTGGTCCTGGGTATGACAATAAACTGCATCTGGCAGCAAGGCATCTGAATGAGTGATTGTGAGGAGCATGTAACCACCTTTCAATTGCTGTTGTTTCCAGATCCCCCTTGACCCAGGGTGGTAGTACCTGTTAAGGTCCCATCTATGGGCAAATACTTTATCCCCAAATTGGGGTCAAAACACTATGAAAGTATAAAAATAGACTTTTATAGTAAAAATTCTAGCACTAAATTTTTGAAGGAAAAATATTACCAGCAACACATCCAACTTTTTAACAAAAACCACTTAACAAAATTATATCAAAGAAGGGTGATCTAGAAGTTCATTTCTTACAAAGAATACATATTCTATTCATACAATTCTATTGTAAAAATTTTGTTGGTATTAAGTAACCCATTGAGGTGTTGATATACCATAAAACAAACCAAACCAAACCAAACTTCTTCCTCCTTTGATTTTTATTATTCTTTTTCTATTTTGTTTCTTTCTTCTTATTTCAGTTTCTTTTATTATAATTCTTCTTGATACTTTAATTGCTCTCTTTTTCTTTTCTTCTCTCTTCTTTTCTTATCCTGTCTTCTTTGTTCTTTTATTTTTTTTCCTTTCCTTGTTTATTATTCTCCTTAATACAGTGTTTGCTTCTTTCTTTTCCATTTTTCTTTTTTTTAACCATTCTTTTTAATTTTATGCTTTTGTCCATTTTTTTTGTGCCTCTTCTTGCTTCTCTCAACTCTTTCCTTTTCCTTTTCTTCTTTCTTTTCTTATTATTCGTGGTTCTTTTTTTCTTTTATATCACTCCTTCCTCGTTTTCATCTTTAATCTACCTCCTGGTTTTTGTTTAATCATTTCTTTTCCTATTCTTTTTCCTGTTTCCATTGACTTCTTCTTTTTATGGCTTCTTTTTCTCCTTTGTTTTTCTTTCTTATTTCGTTTTTATTCTTTTTGCTTCTCGATTCTGTCTTTTTTCTTTTTTACCATATTTTCTTACATTTTCTTTTTTTCTAAAATCTTTTCCTCATCCATTATCCAGAAAAGTCTTTACTATTGGACAGAACAAAGATTATGATAGAATCTGGATAATTCAGAGAGAGAGGCAGGTACAGAAAAAAAAATATATATATATATATATATATATATATATATATAAGTGGTTAATACTAATGGAAGTACATTCCACAGTTAGATATTAACTTTTGTTAAAAAGTGTTCAATACTTTATATTGAACACTTTTCTTTATATTATAGAGTATAGATATATTGGTATTATTATTATTTTTATTATTATAGCACATTGCAAATTAGTAGCTATAAAGCTTCAATGTTTAATATTAAATAGTAAATTAAGCACATTTCACTGCCTGATGATGGTGTATTAAACAACAAAACTTTATAGTTACTAAGTTGTAGTATGCTATTATTTTAATGATAATATTTATAAGCTCTACTCTGTATCAAGCACTCTTCATAAAAGTAAATGCTTGAACAGTGGGTTTTTAATCTATGTGTTATTTCACATTTTTGTAATATATATCTATCTATATATATATATATATATGTATATATATACATAGAGAGAGAGAAAGAATGAGTTTAAACACACACACACACACACACACACACATATATATATATATATATATATATTATAAATTATGGTTAAGAAAATGTACAAATTATCAAACTATAATTTATAATAAATATTCATAACTCTATTTTGTATTAAGCAAATGTTTTAAATTAATGCTTTGAACATTGTTAATTTTTCTTCATTCCTTATTCATTTGAATATATATATATATATATATATATATATATATAGTCTTGTCATCTGCAGACAGATCTGTTTCGCTGTATCACAGCTCATCAGTGCAGTTAGACTCCGACTGCTACCTAACCCAGGCTCGAAACACAACTGAATTGGCGTCACTCGGCAACTCTACCCCTGGGCCATGAGTGTTCGGTGGAAGAAGGTAGTCTTTTTTTAGCACATATCATATTACGCACCCAATAGCTAGAGTGCTCCAATTCATTTTACTGAATCAGCAATTCATACACGCAAGAGTGGCTACTGTTTTTCAAAGTCTACCTTTCTTCCAGAGTGCTCAATCAGGGTGTGAGAGTATATATATATATTTATCCAGAGAGAAAGAAAGAGCATGAATGCAAAAAAGAGAGAAAATTAAAAAAGAAAAAAAAGTTTTTGAAGGTGTGCTGAAGATGTTCATGTGGTGTAATGACTATTGGTTTAAAATGAAAAATTAGTGAACCGATTTCAAATTCCAGTTGAGTTAATTACATTCTGTTTGCAAATACTGTTACTTCACAGCTATATGTTAAGTAGTAGCACAGACTGGGATCTTTAAATTTGTTTGGAAACTACACTAGCAGAATGATATATCTGAATGCAAAATAAAGCAATTTCATTCTCTGAATAACAAGTTGCTACAAAAATTACAGCAACTTAGAATAGCATGCTGAGAAAGTGGTCCCATAATTTAGATTTGAAGTATACATTACTTTAGTGAGTGAATGAGTGAGCCATATTTGACTGAAGTTAGATCAAATTCTGACTACATGACTTGGGTTTTATTCACTGTGAATCGCTTGCAATACTAACAGTTATAAATAATTTCCATTTTCTCGTATCAATGATTCACTTGATTCTTTTTGCTAAGAGCATTTAGAACCAAAACATCTCATTTGCTGATTTTCCTTGTCTTTTCTATGTGTCAGTATAAGGTATATTGTAATGTGCTTCATGCCTTTGTTAATTACTAATTACTTTTCTGTGGATTTCTTTCCATGAATGACTTTAAAACTTCATCATCAAAGTCTAAGGAACACTCTTCTTTGGGCGGATTTTCCAATGGCTTTTTTCCAGAATTAAATTTCACAAACCAATTTTGTTCTTGCTAGTCAGTTATGAATCTTTAACTATAAACAGGCTTACTGTCATATTGCTTTGAAATACTTGTTCTTATATATGTTCACCAGATTTAAGCAACATTAAGTCTGGTCAGTACAGGTATGGCTCGAGTTATTTCATTTCCAATTAAGTCGTTCTCAATTATACATCATTTGACAAAAAAAATATATAGAAAAATAAATTGTAAAAAATGAATTGTAAAGATTGCCAAATTGTAAACATCTACATTTACAAATATGTAGATAAATGTATTCGTAAATTTACATTACTCTTTTTCTGTAATATATTCATAACTAAAATTTATTTGTTTACAAGCTTCAAATAGATTCTTATTGACCATATATTATTAAAAATTCATTCATAGATAAAATACAGAACTGGGAATGGTTATTTGTTGCTTAGTTTAGTGACAATTAAATTTGACTTAAGTTGAAAAACAACTTTCCGGGAACAAATAACCAATGTAAGGTTAGGTATGTCATAGTCCGTCACTGTTGCCAGTCATGTTATCAACAAAGGGTCAAATTTGTCTTTCCCTTTCCACAAGTGGAAATTATCAGTAAACTAAGGAGTTATTACTCACAGCTGAAACAATGTAATCAGCATCTTCTTCTTCTATGTGCCCTGTCCCTTGCAGGACGTAGGAGATCATGGCTCTCCACGTCTCCCTAGCCCTTGTGGCTCTTAGTATGTTTGCTCCTGTTGCTCCTGGCAACCCCTGTTCCGTCATCCACCTGATCAGGCCTTGCAAATATGTTATCCGCTGCCTTCCTCTGTCTCTCCTTCCTTCTATCTGACCAGTCAGTATCAGGTTCTCCAGGCTCTCCTTCCTCATTGCATGTCCCAGGAACTTCAGTTGTCTCTTCCTGATGCTCAGCATCAATTTTCTTTTTGTTGCCATTCTTTCTAACACCTCGTCGTTGCTTGTATGCTCAGTCCATGATATCCGTAGCATCCTTCTGTAGAACCACATTTCGGCCGCTTCCAGTTTTGTCCTCATTTTCGATGATATTGTTCAGCATTCACTGCTGTATTGAAGAACTGACATCACGTAGCAGTCTAGCACTCTTTTCTTCGTTTCTATTGAGATTTTCCTGTGTGTTAGTATTTTGCTCATCTTCTGGAATGCGTCCTTTGCCATGCCAATTCGCCTTCGGATCTCTGTGTCGCACTTTCCATCTCCTGTTAAAACACTTCCTAGGTACTTAAATTCTTGTACTTGTTTGATTCTGTTATCCCCCACCTGTATTCACTTTTTCAAAAAGAAAAAAAATTTCTCTTTCTCTGCCTGGAGTGCAGGATCAAAGTGTAGTATCTGTTCTCAAATACTTCCTGCTTGAAAGCAATGACTAGCTTTTGACAAGCAATGACTGGTTAAGACCAGCTTTGTACCGAGTTACTGCTTAAGCAGGGGTTGGGTAATCTTTGATCAAAGGCCTGTGTGTATGCTCTGAGGTTCCCCACATTAAAAACTGACCTTGTGTCACAACGTGCTCCTGAGAGAGTGGGGTAAATCTCAGATCAGAGTGTAGTATCTGTTGTCAGATACTCACTTCTGATCACCACAGTAAAAAACTGACCTTGTGTCACAACTTGCCTTAATTGTGGAGGCTGGATAAATAAAGCCCTTTCTTGGCTTGGATATATCCATCATTAGAACTGCTTTCCAAAAATGAAAATTATTTACGACTCAAACTTATAGCTAAATAAAAAAAAATGTTGATTTATATCCTGATAATGCACAGGAGCCAGACAATGGTTTCTTTAGTGGTATATTTAATCAAAGCTTTTATTTGGCTAAATGATCTGGAACCCTCTATTCTTAAGCCATGGAAACATTGATGAAATATATCATAAACACAATGATCTATATTTGTGCAATAATGTTTAGAAAAGACAAATAACTGGTTTTTTGAAAGCTAAGAATTCAATGTTAATATTTCTGCTGACCACTTTCATCTTTTCCTGATATTGAATTATATAAACTTGTCTGAAGTATTAAGTTGGATTAAGGTTTAGCAGAAACTAATTTAGTAAGATTCATGATAACAGAAAATGAGATGGAAGAAGAGTGAAATGCAAAGAAGAAAATTTTATATGAAAGGAGATTAAGTTCAGAAAGTTTCTGAAGAATAAAGTTAAATCTTTAATCTGGAAAGAGAAAAGACTTGGAGACATAGAAAGTGTGACCAAATAAGAAATATAACAGATTTAATGAAAAGCAAAGGTGGGTCAAGGAAGGTAAGTATGTTGAGAAAAGAAAAACTGGGATTAAATGGGAAGAAATTTGAAATGTAAGTAAAAGTTCGGAGAAAAGATTTTTAGTGAGATAAAAAGGGAGAAAGTGTATTTTATCACAAGGATTGATTCTGGATAAAATGGAGGACAACTGAGAACAAGGATAAATATGAAAATAAAGAAGAAGGAAAAGAAGATGAATAATAATAATAAGAAGAATAAGATCAAAAATGATTATAATAAAAAGATGAAGAATAATAATAAGATAAAAACGAAGTAGATGAAAAATGATTAAAAGAATAAGAAGAAGATGAAGAATAAAAATAAATAAGATAAAGAAGTAAGTCAAAAATGTTTATAATAATATGAAGATGAAAAAGAAGAAAAAGAAGATTAAGAAGAAAATTAAAATGATTATGAGAAAAAAGAAGATAAAGAAAAAGATAAGGAAGAAGATCAAATATGATTCTAATCAAAAGATGAAGAATAATAAGAAGAAGATAAAGAAGAAGAAGAAGATCAAAAATGTTTATAATAAAAAGATGAAGAATAATAATAAGACGATAAAAAAGTAGATGAAAAATGATTAAACGAATAAGAAGGATAAAAATAAATAAGATAGGAAGTAGGTCAAAAATGGTTATAATAATATGAACATGAAAAAGAAGATAAAGAAGATCAAAATGGTTATAATAAAAAGATGAAGAAGAAGATAAAGAAGAAGAAGAAGATCAAAATTGATTATAATAATAAGTAGATGAGATGAAGAAGAATAATAATAAGAAGAAAATGAAGAAGAGGAACTTCTTCCCATTTGCTGCCTTCCTACAATCTCCAAAGTTTAAATGCAATGACAATTGCCATCTTTAATTTCCTTGATCTCTTATCTTTTCTTCAACATCTACTGTACCTTGTTTTTTCTCTCACTGTAACCTCCTGTATACCAGTGGAGGTCCTGCCTTGCTTGCAGGAAAATGATTATAAAAAAAAGAAGCAAAACACCTTACTGCAGCACAATTTAGAATCACCAGGCTGCCTTGCCTAAGATATAATTTTATTCTTTTGAAATCAGTTCTCTAAAAAAGGTCTCAGGAATAAGTTTAGTTATACTAGGGGTGGACAATATTGCTTAGTGTAAAAGCCACACACAATAAAACTTTGTAAGCTGCAAGACATATCTTTTACATACATATTAACATTTAAACTTACATTTGAATTCAATGAAGTCTCAATTCATAGCCAACAAATAATTATAAAGGTTCAAATTTTTCTTGATATTTTTCATATTAACTGTTATGAAAAAAAAGAGTTCATCCAACATATTTACATGAGTTGCATATTAAAGGCTTAAAGAACTGCATGTGGCTCATTAGACATGATTTGGTCACTTCTGTGAGATACAAATTTATACATCAGACTAACAGTGTGCAATTGAATGTCAAAATTGAAAACATCTTTACATTACAGTATTTACATTATTCGGATTATTGTCCTCATCCTTGTTACCATTTGACCAAGCATAGAGATGAACACAATATGGGAACCAGCAATATAGAGTGCCAGAGAAAATCATTAGTGTTAATAATTGCAATATGAACTCTGGTAAAAAAATACTAGAGAAAACCATTGACATCAAAAATACTAGAAAAAAACCATTAACATCATAAAACTGCAATACGAAATCCAGTAAAAAAGGGTTACTGGACATTAGGTTTATAAGTCCCAAAACTTCAGTTGTTCTTAAGGACACACGGCCCAGTGGTCATAGACGTTGGTTAGTTCCTGTGACTTGACCCAAAGAGTTGTGAGTTCAGTGCCATGCTACAGCAGTTGTGAACAAGTAACTTACAGGGTTAGAGGGAGATAACTCATGACTTCCAAAAAAGGCACTACTATGCAAAGGAAGAGAATGGTATACTCCAGTGATTGTAATAAAAGGTTCGAAATTCTTAGCACCTGAAGAAGGCCAGAGTATACAATGATCAAAAGGTCATACAAATGACAACAAAGATGAGGACAATAGTCTGAATAATGTAAATACTGTAAATACTATCTCATCTCAGAAATATAGACAAATCCTTACATTATGGTGTAAAAATGATCGGAGATATATATCTGAATAAAAGATTATATGAAAACAAAATTAATTTTACAAAACAGTACACTAAATGCATTTCTTCTTCATTATACTATGTCTGACCATAATTTGAATTTAAAGAATGCAGTTTTAATTAAAAGAGAAAGTAATTTATTAAGGCAAAAAAGTATTGAAAGTGTACTAATTTCAGAAACTACCATATCAAAATTAAATCCTGTCTCTTACAGCAAAAATAAAAAAAGAAAGCTAAATGTCAATTAATTTATGAAACACCAGACAAAAAAATTTAACATGTACTTTTACTGGTTTTCTCTTTTCCAAACTTCTCACTTTTTTTTTCAATTGGAGTAGATAGACTAAACTATCGCCCGGTTCACACTCCACCCACATCTATTGAACAGGTGTAGAAGCTCATCCCTTGTTCCCTGTTTAGGATGTAATTTCCGGTTTTCTCTTTTCTCTTTTCCAAACTTCTCACTATTTTTTTTTTCAATTGGAGTAGATAGACTAAACTATCGCCCGGTTCACACTCCACCCACGTCTATTGAACAGGTGAAGAGGCTCATCCCTTTTTCCCTGTTTAGGATGTGGTTTCCGGCTTTCTCTTTTCCGTTCTTTTTACCCTTACGTAGCCCCTTGGGCATCAGTGGCGTTATCGCCTTGCTTGGGGTGATATGATTAAAAAAAAAAAAAAAAATTTGTTTCAACTCAAACAAGAAAATGTCATGAAGATGCAGGTGATTACTGAGACTGAAAGAGTATAAAAAGACTTTAGTGAAGAGAAGTGAAGAAAAGAATAATACAGGAACAAGATTTAGATAGAAGATGGCGATTGATGTTGCATTTGAATTTTGGAATATTGTAAGTGGTAAATAAGCAAGAAATTAAAAGGGAGACCCACAGGTGGGAAGTGCAACAAATAATTCTGTTAGAGTAGAAATTATGGTTGCATCTAGCTAGTTCAACAGTAAAGTGGTGAGACCCAATTATCAATCTAGTCTTCTTTTTCTATATGCTGTGTACCTCCAGGATGTAGGCAATCATGGCTTTCCGCATCTCCCTAACCTTTGTAGCTTTTAATACCCCTTCTGTTGTTACCTCTCTCAATACCAACTCCACCATCCATCTGCTCAGGTTCATCAAGTATGTCATGCATTGCTTTCCCTTGTCTCTCCGTCCCTCTATCTATCCTGTAAGCATCAGGTTCTCCAAGCTCTTCTTCCTCATTCTTCTTTTTCTATGTACCTTGTCCCTTCAGGATGTAGGCGATCATGGCTTTCCACATTTCCCTATCCCTGGTGGCTCTGAGCACGCCTTCTCCCATTACACTCCTCATTCTGTCATCCACCTGATTAGGTCCTTCAAATATGTTATCCATTGCTTTCCTCTGTCTCTTTTTCCCTCTATCTGGTCTGTTAGTATCAAGTTCTCCAGGCCCCGCTTCCTCATTGCATGCCCAAGGAACTTCAGCAGTCTCTTCCTGATGCCCAGTATTAATTTCTATTTTGTTTCCATCATTTCCAAGAACGTATCATTGCTCACATGCCCAATCTATGATATTCACAGCATCCTCCTGTAGAAACACATTTCAGTTGCTTCAGGTTTTTCCTTCATCTTTGATGGTATTGTCCAGCATTCACTGCCATATTGAAGGATAGACATCATGTAGCAATCCAGTACTCTCTTCCTAGTTTCTAGCAAAATTGTTCTGTTTCTTAATACCTTACTCAACTTCTAGAATGCTTCCTTCACCATGCCAATTCGCCTTCAGATCTCTAGACTTCAGCTGTCTTTTGCTGATGTTAGGTATTAGTTTCCTTCTTGTGTCCATCCTCTCTAAAACCCTGTTGTTGTTCAAGTGTTTTGTCCATTGTATATGGCAGAGATTTACCTTGCTGAAGCAAGAGAAGGTGGATTGTTTTTACATGCATTTGCAGACATCATGAAACCATGAGGTGAGCTTCAGCAAGGCAATATTGAAATGACACGGCGCATGCGCCTTTGTCAAAAGCGAAGACTGTCACAAGTGAAAGATCTCAGTTTCTTGCCCAAGACTGAAGATGGATAAAAAGAGCCAACTTTTAGTTTCAGAGCATTGGTGTTTTGAGACTCGTGAAGGCTACACTGGTGTTTGAGAGAAAGTGCTATTGTTTACGGTGCGCAGAGAAAGGAGTTCTAAGTGAAGCAGTGTTCCAAGTTTCCACGAAAGGTAATCGTCGAGAACAGATCCAAGCGGTTATTCATTCTTCTACCAACCACACTTCATGAAAAAATACTCTATCTTCAGCATCCTTCTGTAGAACTACATTTTGGTCGGTTCAAGTCTTTCTTTCATTTTTGATGAGATCGTCCCACATTCACTGCCATAGATGGACATTATATAACTGTCTTCTTCGTTTCCAGCGAAACTCTTAATACTCTACCCAGCTTCTGGAACCCATCCTTGGCCGTACCAATATGCCTTCAGATCTCCGTATCACACTTTCTTTCTTAAGAACACTTTCCAGTTATTTAAATTTCTGCACCTGTTTAATTTTAGTAACCCTAACTTGTAATTGGGATTTTGGTCCCCTCTTTTTACTGATAACCATACATGCTATTTCCTTGTAGTTTATATGCAGTCCTTTTTTCCTGCTTTCTTTAACTACCTCCTGTAAAAGGTTTCATAGTTTCTTTTCTGTGTCTGCTATCAGAACTGTATCATCTGCATAATTTATATTGTTTAGATTGTGACCACCAGTGAAAAATCCTGGCAGGACTTCTAGAGCTCTCAGAATTGTCTTGCCATGTAGGTTGTAAAGATCTGGTGAGAATCTCGTCTTACATCTCTTTCTTAAAAAGATGAAGAATAATAGGAAATTGAAATTAGAATAATCACCCCACCCCTGACATGACTTATTAATACTTTTTTTTTCTCACTTCTCACTTGTGGAATTCTTTTCCAGTTTCTTACTTTCATGTCAGCTACAATCTTCTAATATTTAAATGCAACTTCAATTGTAATCTTCTCTATTTTGAACTCATATTCTTTTCTTGTCCTTTCTCATCAATAATGTTTTCTCAGTTTCTTTCACTCTCAGTAACACCTTGCATCTTAGTGGCTTTATACCCTTACCTTCTTTCTTTATCTTCTCTATTTTAAACTCATGTTCTTTTCTTGTCCTTTCTCATCAATAATGCTTTGTAAGTTGCTTTCACTCTCAGTAACACCTTGCATCTTAGTGGCTTTATACCCTTACCTTCTTTCTTTATCTTTTCTATTTTAAACTCATGTCCTTTTCTTGTCCTTTCTCATCAATAATATTTTGTAAGTCGCTTTCACTCTCAGTAACACCTTGCATCTTAGTGGCTTTATACCCTTACCTTCTTTCTTTATCTTTTCTATTTTAAACTCATGTCCTTTTCTTGTCCTTTCTCACCAATAATATTTTGTAAGTCGCTTTCACTCTCAGTAACACCTTGCATCTTAGTGGCTTTATACCCTTACCTCCTTTTGCAACTACTGCTCCCTATTATGTGCTACTTGAAACAGATATGATATTGAGAATTTTCAGTTTATAAATTGAAACAGATTATTTTCTGACATGACCTGATTTCTATAACAAACAATGACATAGAAAAAATTATTTTCAAAATAATAAGTGAACCATATAATATAAGCACCAAGCCAAGAGGTTGAACAAAATAATTTAATTGTTCGACATTGATTATTTCCATGAAGGATCCAACATCTGGTTCAGCTATCAATTCCATCTAATTTAGGCTCTCTGTTCATCACTAAAAATTAGTACTAAAAAATCAGTTATCATACACTTTTCCCCATCTGTTTACCTCCATAATTCCAGACTCATCTCATATTTTCTTGCTGGTTAATCCATTTTTCTTGCTTATCACCTTTTAATATTTTCAAATCTCTTTTTCTAGCAATCCTGAAGACATTTATTTTTTCTTCTTATTTTGAGCTTTCAATTTCCTTTTCAATTTTTCTGCAATTTTCTGTTCAATTTTTTTGTAATTTTTGATATTTGGTTGCCATGACTCACTGAATTTATATTTTGTTACATCAAGTTGGAACGAAAGTTCTGTTCAATTTTTGAAGTGAAAATGTTCAACAAAATTAAATTATTGCTTCTTTATGTTGCATAGTAATGCTACTATTTATTCATAATTTATATGTTTCTCTTCCAGGTTATAAGAATATTATTTGTAATATAGTTTGGAACTTGCCACTGTGTTTGTCTAAACTAAAGAACAATTTAGAAATGTTGCATTTTATATGACTCAGTTAAATGTCATACATGATACACCATTAGGCAATCAGGTCTCTTTTGAAACATGACTGACTGGGCAGAAGTTTTTCCTGCAGTAGGTTGTCATTACTTTCTGTGATGGACTGGTTACCAACCAAGGCTATAGAACCCAATCTGTCCTGCTATTTAAACCATAGCTAAAGGAAGAAGAAATGAATTAATACCTTTCCCAAGCATGCTTGTGTGTAAGTGAATGCAACAAATTCAACTAGAATTTGAACCCAGTTTTCTGATTTCTCATTCTGAGGTGAGTAAACCTAATTAAAAACATAGTTGCATATATATATATATATATATATATACTCTGATTGGGCACTCTGGAAGAATGGTAGACTTTGAAAAACAGTAGCTACTCTGGCATCTATGCATCGTTCATTCAGCAATGAATTAGAACACTCTCAGCTACTGGGCGTGTATAATGATAATATGCACACTAAAAAGTTTGCTTCCTTCTACCGAGCACCCGTAGCTCAGAGGTAGAATCGCTGACTGACACCAATTTGGTCAGGTTTCAACCCTGGGTAAAATGTAATTGGATGTCTAACTGTACTGATGAGCTGTGATACAGCGAAACAGATCTGTCTGTGGATGACTATATATATATATATGAACACTTCATTTTTAGAAGGTATCTTGTCAATATTCCAATGTCCCTTTGAATTTTGGTGTCACATTTTTCAGAACCCAAAATTTAAGTACTTTATTTCTATAGAATTGTCTACGGCTATATCGTGTTGAATACACTGGTTCCCATCCGATCTCCAAAGTTAAGCAACATTGAGCCTGGTCAGTACTTAATGGGTGACCATTTGGGAATACAAGGTGCTGTAAATGTAAGGACCAAGAATGGTCCACCGGTCCTCCAGGTTTGGGAGTTGGGTACAGGGCTAACAACCCTGTCCCTGTAAAAAACAGTTTGTTACAGAAACAGCAACAAAAAGTTGCTGCCCTATGCACCATCTGGGTGTGATGGATAAATGATGATGATGATGATGATGATTTCCATTGAATATATATATATATATATATATATATATATATATATAATTCTGTTTTTTCTCCCACCTTAATAGTGTTTTTCTAATTTTTCTTAATATTCTCTATCACTCAGTAACCATCCCTCACATCTTAGTGGATTGGCAACTAAGGCTAAAGAACTTAATCTGTCTTTGCTATTTAATCCATAGCATGAGGAGTCATACTCTTTCCAAGGGTATTTGCACATAAGTGAATGCAGCAAATTCAACTAGAATTTCAAATCAGATCTCTGATTTCTTATTTCAAGCCAATATCCACTGCACTATAAGACATAAATATGCTTCATAAAAATATCAGCAGCAAAATCTGTAGAACACAGGAGGTTGCTGCATTGAAAAGCCTTGCAGGAGGAATTTTTTTAAACTTAAAAATTGGGAATTTGATCCTAGTGGATGAGCCAAAGAAGGGTTAACCAAAAAGATTTGACTCAGAAGATTTGTTACAGCAAATCTTGACATTACAGCTCAGTGAATAATTGAATGTTAGTCATTTGACAGTCCTACATGAACTGAAAATATTTCAGTCATATGTCCTCCAAAACTAGTTTCCAGAGAATTGGTAACAGCGTTGCAAGTTATTGCTTGCACAACAACTTCAAATGCCAGTTTTGTTGCTTCAAGTTTCTTCATCTGTAAGCAATTGTCCAGATTTCACTGTCATATAGTTCAGCATTCTTTTCTTTGTTTATCACATAATTTTTCACTTTCTTAATACTACTTTATATTCTGATAAATAAATATGAACACTTCATTTTTAGAAGGTATCTTGTCAATATTCCAATGTCTCTTTGAATTTTGGTGACATATTTCTCAGGTTCAGAAAATTAAGTACTTTATTTCCATTGAATTTCATGTTTCCGTATGCTTTTCACATTTCCCTGCTTTCCCCGTCTCTTTTTCCCTCTATCTGGCTTGTTAGCATCAGGTTCTCCAGGCCCTCCTTCCTCAATGCATATCCCAGGAACTTCAGCTGTCTCTTCCTGATGCTCAGTATTAATTTCCTTTTCGTTTCCATCATTTCTAAGACCTCATCATTGTTCACATGCTCGATCCATGATATCCGCAGCATCCTTCTATAGAACCACATTTTAGTTGCTTCAAGTTTTTCCTTCATAGGTTCTCCAAACTTCAATCACTACTACCTACTTATCTATCTATTTATCTATCTGTCTGTCTAATAATTGATAGGCTTGAGCAAGTGGATAGCTGTGTGGGGTTTGGGTATGGTAGTAGGAAAAAGTGTTGTAAGAGCCACAAGGGATAGGGAGATATGTAAGGCCATGATCACCTATGTCTTGAAGGAACACGCCACATAGAAGAAGAAGGATGATGATGATGATGATATTAGTCTCACAATGTAGTTAACAATGATGCTAATAGATAGATAGATAGATAGATAGATAGATAGATGCACAAGATCATCTTATTAATATGTGACAATAAAAATTTAGCCTATAAAGTTTGTTATATATCCACTCGCAAAGACAATCTTAGGATATTTAGCACTGAATACCTAAGTGAAGAAGAAAAATATATTGGGAAAACATTTAGACTTCTTCACTATTCCCGCTATTTCATCCTCAATGCTAGTAAACAAACTTATAAAATCCACAAAATCAAAGAAACTAGACACCATCAATTAGTTTCTTCTTAAAGAATTATTTTCTTTTTAATGAGTGTGGCATCAGTAAACTCAAAGTTATGGCCAATTTTGTTTCTATCGATCTATCTATCTATCTGTCTGTCTAATACTTGATAGCCTTGAGCAAGTGGATGGCTGTGTGGGGTTTGGGTATGGTAGTAGGAAAAAGCGTTGCTAAGAGCCACAAGGGATAGGGAGATATGTAAGGCCATGATCACCTATGTCTTGAAGGAACACGCCACATAGAAGAAGAAGGATGATGATGATGATGATGATATTAGTCTCACAATGTAGTTTCTCCTTAAAGAATTATTTTCTTTTTTAATGAGGGTGGCATCAGTAAACTCAAAGTTATGGCCAATTTTGTTTCTATCTATCTATCTATCTATCTATCTATCTATGATAATATATCTTCTTCTTTTATGTGTCTTGCTCTTTCATGACGTAGGTGATCATGGTCTTCCATATCTTCCTATCCCTGGTGGCTCTTAGCATGCTTTCTCCTGCAATATCTCGCAACCCCCGTTCTGTCATCCACCTGCTCAGTCCCTTTAAATATGTTATCTGCTGCCTTCCTCTGTCTCTTATTCCTTCTGTCTGGCCTGTTAGTATCAGGTTCTCTAAGCCCTGCTTCCTCATTGCATGTCCCAGGAACTTCAGTTGTCTCTTCGTAATGCTCAATATTTTCCTTTCAGATTTATTTATTTATTTACTAGCAGTATAGCCCGGTGTTGCTCGGGTGAAATGAAAGCTTTAAAACTAATCCATGGTCCTGGAGCTCAGACTCTTTGGACGTTGGCACGAAAGACTAAAAAGCAATAGTTGTTTTCAGTTAAAGTGAAACCGTAGACTGAAAGAAAAATGAATGGATGTAAGTCAAATTTTGATTTCCTGGTATCGATATCAAATAAGTTTTTTTCATTGTGAACTGAATTTTGAAGACTAAATAAGTCCTCTGAGTAAATGCTTTCATGGCTGAGACTAAAAACTATAATTATACCTACTTAGAGCCAAATCCAAAGCAAAAGCTAAAATAAAAGGGCTGAAAAAATAGACATACAGGCAGATAAACAGACACACACACAAACATCTTGCCTTTTATATATATATATATATATATATATTATCAATTTTCTGCACTATTGTAAGAACTGCAACCTTGAAATGAAATGTCTCAATATCATTTCTTATGTCTTTGTCTATGAGTGTATCAAATTTGATTAAAATCAGGCCACTCCTTCTATAACCCGATTCTTTGATTATCGATTTTCGATATTTATCAGGGGTACCGCAAGACAAAACCTAGCTAAGAATATTCACAGATGCTTATAGTACAACTGTGTAAATTTTCAAGAAAATCGGTTCAGCCATTTCAGAGTCTATAGGTAATGGACACACACACACACAGACAAAGTTCCATTTATAAATAAGTTTAGATTTATTTATTTTTCTCAACAGTTTCTAAAATAGATTAATGTTTAATTTAAAATGTAATTCAGTTTGTTAATGTAAAATATTGCATAGCATTCTATTTCTAACCCCACTTTCCCCAACCACATGTTGCTCTGTTTATCTCTCTCTCATTCCATGTCATGAAAGTAAAGATTGACTAAAGTTATCCAAATCAAGTCAGAAGTTTTGTCTTTGAAAAATTACAAAAATTCAAAGAAAATTTCAAGCATTTTCTGTCTATTTGTAATGAAATGCTACTCTAGAGAAATGACATTATCTTCTCTTCATGACTAGTGAATTTAACTTATACTAAGTACATACTTAATATTTATTTTTCTACCCTTTCTTATTTTTTTTTTCGGGTTGTTAGCAACCCAGTAGGATAAAATGAAACTTACAAAGGGCGGAAAAACTTTTGTTAAGAAAACAATGGCCAGCTAACTAGATGTGGTATCTCAATAAATCACCATGGAGAAGGCAACGGGATACCACTCTTGTTATGTTGCATGTACAGAATTATTGTGGAATAAATACAAACAAGGGAATTGTAGTAAATTGGTATATTACCAGGAAGAGTAGTATTTACAAAAGAGGTGGTTAGTAGAATACAGGAACAAGGGTTTAGTAGAACGTATTGTCATGAGACGTAAAAGTCTGACTAATAGCACACTTCCAGCTCACTACCGGAAATACTCGACTGACTTGTTACTCAGCTGACTTCTGGGGTCTTCCTTGAGGTATCATCACTACTACTTTATGTAGTGCTTGGCACAGTCCGTTATTGTAGACAAAGGTGGAGAGCACCCCAACAACTCTACTCTCTACCCACTGCATAATCATGGCTTTTCACAATAAATATATGATAATAAATAGGAAACATATATCAATCTAACATATTTTATATTTATTAAAGCTTTATCAGATATGGAGAAAAATTTATTTTGCTTTTGTGTAGTCTGATTTTCTTTGGTCATTCATGTATCATGTATATTTGACTCTTTTAAAACAATATCAGTATGATTAGTGGCAAATAATTAACAAATGTTTTTTAATAACAGATAATATTCATAATTTTGTGTTTGTGTGTGTGTGTGTGTGTGTGTGTGTGTGTGTGTGTGTGTGTGTGTGTAGACTTTATGCTTGTTGATTTTTTCATATTGAGTTAGGAATGCTTTTATGCATATACTGTTTGTTTCAGTTAAACATACATTAGATTCTTTAAGGATAAATTCAATATGTTAGTGATATAAGATAATGTTTTTGAGGTGTGTTTATGATTTAAAATATTTTTAAGATGATGAAAACAAAAAGGACACTAATACTAAGCATCAAGAAAAAACAACTGAAGTTTCTATGACATGTAATAAAGAAGGAGGGCTTAGAGAACCTGATACTCATAGGTCAGGTAGAAATAAAGATGGGAAAGCAATACATAACATACTTGATGGGCTTGAGCAGGTCGATTGCAGAGCAGGGTTTGGATGGGGTAATAAGAGAAAGCTTGCAAAGAGTCATAGGGGATAGAGAAATGTGGAAGGGCATGATTGCCTACGTCCTAAAGAGATACGGCACAGAAGAAGAAGAAGAATATTGTTATTAGGCTCTCAAAGTAATTTCCCCTTAAGAATTATTTTCTTTTTTAATTAGGGTGGCATTAGTAAACTCAAAGTTATGACCAGTTTTGTTCCTTTGCATAATGAGAGTTTTAATGGTTGTTTAAACATAAACCTCTTTTGTGTAGATACAGGCACTTAGATCACATGATACTGTGTTATATATCGCCGTACGACGACAAAACAACGAGCACACGCATATATAAAAATATAAGGTTATATTTTTATTCTTGACGACAAACCCGTGTGGAACAGAGAATGGGAGGGTGAGAGCGCGCATAGAATGGGTCGACGGGAGTGTAGTCTTGCCTGTGGTGTTTCTCTGCTTCCACTGCTGGCGAATCCGTGTGTCGAGGTCTTTTTATAGTCTTCTAGAACCGGGACTTTCCTTCCGGTTTTGCCTCGCCCACGCAATGCCCACGTAATGCCAAGAGACACCTGTTCTGTTTGCCTCCGTAGTCATTTCCGCCGCTGTCGGAAATAAGGTCAAACGACATCCGCTCCAGGCCCCGACAGGATGTATTTCTCAAACACCTGTCTTGTCGTTCGCCGACCCCTTCACCGACGGGAAACACCATCGCTTGCATCAACCTTCCTCGGGTGGGGCCAGATTGTTATATTACAACTGCCCCTATATGAAACTTTTCCCATTTAAACTATTTATTTAGTACCATTTGAAAAACTTATTTTTCTCCCTATTATATCTCTGACTGTCTTGGACTTAGAAGTAAAGGTCCTAGTATTAGGGATAGACAGGGGAAAGCTACGGATAACATATTTGAAGGACCTAATCAGGTGGATGATGGAACGAGGGTTGCATGGTGTAACAGGAGAAGGTGTACTAAGAGCCACCAGGGATAGGGAGACATGGAAAGCCATGATCGCCTACATCCTGAAGGGACAGGGCAAATAGAAGAAGGAGAATTTATTTTCAATTTTAGTACAAAGTGTGTTAAAGGGTAGGATTATGAATTTTGTGCTGTTTTTTGTTAGAAGTCCTATTGATGGTGCCTAATTTCTATGATCTGTGGATTTTATAAGTTTGTTTACTAGCATTGAGGATGAAATAGCGGGAATAGTGAAGAAGTCTAAATGTTTTCCCAATATATTTCTCTTCTTCACTTAGGTATTCAGCACTACATATCCTAAGGGTTCTGAAGTAGAAACTGATGACTAACTCAGATTTTTTTTTTATGGGAATACAAATTAATTAGATTGTCTTTGTGAGTGGATATATGACAAACTTTATAGGCTAAATTTGTATTATTATATATTGATAAGATGTCGATCTTCTGCATCTGTCTATCTATCTATCTAAATATATATTACCATCATTGTTAACTAACTGACAAGACATCATTCTTTCAATGTCAAAAGAAAATGTACAGTTTTGTAGTAGCTTGAAGTTTTTCACATGTTCTGACATAATAATTAATAATGAATATATAAGTATGTATATATATGTGTGTGTGTGTGTGTGTGTGTGTGTAGATTTAATAGATCTGTTAATGTAATTTAAGGAATAAAAATACAATAAAATAAGAATATTAGCAATAAGAATTGATGATATTTATTATATATATGATATATATATATTATATTAGTTTTTTAGTAAATTAAAGCCTGTAAAGAAAGATTTTGAAATCTGGATTTTTGTACAATCCTGTGTCCTTATTCAAAGAGACAAGAAAAAAACAAATTCATTAAAAGGCCTATTCAATATAAACATAAAAAGCACACATAGAACATCTTTTGTTTTATATATATATATATATATATATATATATGTGTGTATGTGTGTGTGTGTGTGTGTGTGTGTGTTGAACATATGAATTGGAATCCGACAAGATCAATAGAATAAGTAAAGAACAGGTGGGAAAAAAGTGTCTTTAATCTAACATGTTTTACATTAACAAGCTTCTTCAAAGATTCTTTAAAGATGAATGATTTAAAATTTTTTTCAAAATCCAGGAAACAGTATGTTGATTGAGGTATTGTTTCACTGGTCAGATATGGGTCACATGTAATAAATCAATGGAGGAATATCAAATGCATAAGAAAAAACTTGTGTCTGTTTAATTGTGTGTGCCACTAGCAATAAAAACATTAGATGTTTATTATGAATGTAAGTATATGTAACCAAAAATAATGCATGTCAAGCGTATTTAAACTATAGACAAACTAAGTGCGTGTATATATTGGTAACGTTGATATATGTGAATGACAGTGATGAAATACATTTTCTCTCAAAGCAAGTATCAAGCGATAGAGCAATTTTCTTTCTTCAAATAAAAAAAAAATTCCTACTTCTTTCTTACTTGTTCTTTACTTATTCTATTCATATATATATATATATAGATATATATATATATATCTGAGCAGACTCAGATATGTGCGTTGTGGTGCAGTGGATATCAACTCAGAACGACAAATCGGGGAGCTGAGTTTGAATTCCAGTTGAATTCCTTGTATTCACCTACGTGCAAATATCCATGGGAAAGGTATTAATCTGTCTCTTCCTGCCAGTTATGGGTTAAATAACAGGACAGATTGGGTTCTATAGTCTTGGCTGACAACCAGTCTACCGCAGAAAGCAACGTCAACCTACTGCGAAATAATCTTCTGCCCAGTCAGTCATGTCTTCGAGACATGATCGTCCAAGCGTGTATCACGTATGGCACTTAACTGACTGATATAGAGTTATCCGCAGACAGATCTGTTTTGCTGTATCACAGCTCATCAGTACGGTTAGACTGTGATTGCTTTTAACCCAGGATTGAAACCCGACCTAATTGGCGGGTTTCAATCATATATATATATATATATATATATATATATCTGAGTCTGCTCATCTCTAGCTCTCTGTTTATGTATCTATTTGACTCTGTTAATATTTATCTACCTATTTAAATATCTACATATATTAGAGAAATAAGATATTTCTTAAGATAGTTATAAATATAGGAATTCAAGTACAATCAAATATTCAAATGGAAAATCCAAAATATGTTTAAAAAAATAAGTTCCTAAAATATCTCAAATTTCACAACATAACTTTTGAAATTCATAAATTGATAAACTTGCTTAAAATGATAAAAAAAATGACATTCCATCTAAATTATTTCCAAGTAACACCTTTAGTGGGGCATAAATGGAAGATGACTTAATGCAATATTACACAGCATGTGCAATAATTTAACATTTCCTTTTGCCCTCTCCGTTGCATCAAGAGAATTAACAAAGCAGCTTCTATTCTGATGCAGGAAATGAAAACGTGCTCCATGTTCATGATTCTTTTTGCCAACGACAACAACCAGCATCTCAGAGATACAGCGGGTTGTTTTAAAAATACTCCTCTTCTTCTTTATGTGCCGTGTACTTTTCCAGATATGGGTGATCACAGACATCCACTTGTCCCTATGCCTCGTCACTCCCAATACTTGTCCTCTTGTTATTCCTCTCAGACCTCACTTCATTCACTCACTCAAGCCCATCAAGTATATCTTGCGCTGCCTTCCCCTGTTTTTTTTCTCTCTGTCCATCCTGTGAGTATCAGATTCTCCAAACATTCCCTTCTCATTATGCGTCCCAGGAACTTTAGCTGTCTTGTTGATGTTAAGTAAAATTTCTTTTCATTTGCATTCTCTGCAGCACCTTGTCATTGCTTTCATGCTCAGTCCATGGTATTCTCAGCATCCTTCTGTAGAACCACATTTCTTCTGTTTTGAATTTCTTCTTCATCTTTGAAAGAATTATCTAGCATTTGATGTCTTATACAAGGACAGATATCACATAAGAGACTAGTACTATTTTTTTTTTGTTTTCAACAAAATCTTCCTATCTCAATACTCTGCTTAACTTTTTAAAGTGTGTTTGGCCATGCTAATGCATCTTTGGATCTCAGTGTCAAACTTTCTATCCTCTGTCAGAACACTTCCTGGTTATTTAAATTTCTGTACCTGTTTGATTTTTGCACCTGCTTGATTTTTGCATCCCTGACCTGTAGTTGGTATTTTGGGGTCCTCTTGTATTCAGTTTTCTTGCAGCTTATGTTGAGTTCTTTCTTCTCACTTTGCCTTGCTACCTTCTGTAGGGGGTCTTGTATTTTTCTTTCCATGTCTGCTATCAGCATTGTGTCATCTGCGTATCTTGTACAGTTGAGATTGTGTTTGCCAATGACAAATCCTGGTATAGCTTCTGTCTCATAATTGTTTTGCTGTATAGTTTGAATAGATCCACTAAGAAGATACATCCTTATCTTACACTGCTTTCTATCTTTGTATACCTGCTGTACTCAATTCCTGTCTGTATGCAAGTATAGGTTTTTGATTATTCTAAAAGCTACCCCATATTTCTCTAACAAGTTTTTGTGGCATACTTTGTTAAACACCATTGAATAGACTATAAAACACAGACCTATGTCCTACTGCATTTATATTGCTCTTTCTGATAACATTTTGAGCATAAAGCTCTTTGTTCTGGTGTCTTTGAAAAGCCTGCATTTTTCTTTTCTTATCTTTGGCCTGATTCTACTGTACACTCTGTACATCAGAATGTGAATGATGCATTTTATTATGTAACTCTTTAAACTTTTTGTCCAATGAAGTTCACATTTCTTTGCACCTGGATTCTTAAATAGTGCTATGAAAACCATTCTGATTAGGTCCTCTGGTATATCACCACTGTTGTAGATTTCATTTATTATTTCTATGATCCTGTCTATGCTGAAATTATCTAAAGCTCTCAACGTCTTTGTTATAATACCATCTGATCCTGCTCATTTGTTGCTATTCAATTTGGCCAGTGCAGCTACCACTTCATTTTTTTAAATTTCTGTTCTGTTGGTAACCCACGTCTATTGAACAGGTGTAGAGGCTCATCCCTTGTTCCCTGTTTAGGATGTGGTTTCCAGCTTTCACTTTTCCTTTTGTTTATTTTTTTTTGTTTCAATTGGAGTAGATAGACTGAACTATCGCCCGGTTCACACTCCACCCACGTCTATTGAACAGGTGTAGCGGCTCATCCCTTGTTCCCTGTTTAGGATGTGGTTTCCGGCTTTCTCTTTTCCAATCTTTTCACTTTTCCTTTTTGTTTATTTTTTTTTCAATTGGAGTAGATAGACTGAACTATCGCCCGGTTCACACTCCACCCACATCTATTGAACAGGTGTAGAGGCTCATCCCTTGTTCCCTGTTTAGGATGTGGTTTCCGGCTTTCTCTTTTCCAATCTTTTCACTCTTACGTAGCCTCCTGCACACCAGAGGCCTTACTGCCTTGCTCGGGGTGATATAATTAAAAAAAAAAAAACTCTGTGTATTGCTGGTTGCTCTATCTGATCTTCAATATATTTGTCCCATTGCTGAAGTATTTTTTCTTTCTTTAATGTGAGCCTTTTGTCCTAGGATTTTATGCATCCTCTTGCTGAGCATGTCTTTCATCTTGTTAGTTCTTTTATTTTTGTATACATATCTTCTTTAATTGTCATGTGCAATCTCTCTATTTTTGCTCATTTCTTGTTGAGCCATTCTTCTTTAGCCTGTCTGCATTTACTCCTTATATCCTTGTGTAGTTTCCTTTTTCCATTCCATGCCTTGGCATTGTTTTCTGTTTCTTTTGTATCATGTAAAGAATCTCCTCAGGGATCCACTCAATTTTTTCCTCTGTCTATTTTTCTTTGGGATAATCTCATTTTCTGATGTTAGTAGAACTTTCCTTAATGCATCCCATTTCAAGTTTCCATTTCCAGTTTGTTCTTCATATTTTCTTTTCATGATGTCTATATATGTTTCCTACAAGTTTAGTTACAAGTTGGTTGTATTGCTATCTAGGTGCTGTATTAGGTTTCTTCATTCTTTAAAGTTTCATTCTTAATTTGTATATAATCAGAAGATTATATACAAATAATTCCGTAGTCAGCACTTTTGCAATGAAGAACTGCATTCCTGAATCAGTTGTTGATAGTGATGTATTTGATTTGGTTTTTTGTTTCTTCTTCTGGGCTTCTCTATGTCCATAATTGTCTTGGATGTTCTTAGAACCAGGTGTTGTGTATTACCTGGTCATTTACTGTGCACCATTCGACCCATTGCTCTCTGCAAACATTGCGGTATCTTAGTCTGAATTGCCAAACATTTCACTTTACTTCTCCTTGCAAATTTTAGCATTCAGGTCTTTCATGATAATTCTATTTGCTTGTGACCTGGCAACATCCAGCATGGAGTAGAATGATTCAATTTCTTCTTCTGTGTTTTTGGGAACAGAGAAAACACAATTGATTTAATACAGTTGTAAGGATACAGGAGACGATTATCTCCCTTTCATAGTGATATGTCACATGGGGAACTGCTTAATGACATCATTCTATACAGTGATGAAACTGCCAGGCAAATTCAGTTTGTTTACAGTAGCCACCACCTAAGGTTATTTTATTTTAACCTTGTCCAAGATATAGAAAGAAACTTCAGCTCAAAGTCCAGAACTTGTTGTTTCCCATTTATGAAATATCTCCTCACCTGTGACATAGTATATAATCCAGCACATTGAATCTGGAGTCCTAAACATGGCTTCTCCATATACAGGAATATTTCCATATTATATTTAAGACACTTCTTTTTGTTTCTCCTTACACTCTGCTTTGCTGTGTAGATGTATGTGATATTATTATTCTCTTTGTGCGACAGATATATATATGTACTAGCATCATAGCCCAGTGTTGCCTGTGCAACTCAGAACATTTTAGTAGTAGGAGAAGATGCCAATGAGAGGAGTAGATGGAAATCATTTATTGAAAGTTGGAAAGGAGAGCTGAGGCTGTTAGTAACCATTTTCAGCATTAAAAAATCTATTTTCTTTTGTTTTGTGTAAATGTGATTTGATGTTTTGTGTAACATTGTAATCAACATTGCATTTGCTTTTGTTTCAAAATTACGGGAGAAAATATTTACATGTTTTGTTGACTAAATGAATTTAACATAAAAATAAAAATTATTTATTTTGTTTTACTGAAATTAAAAATATAAAAACTATTACACTCACAGTTCAGAAATTTCCAAAGAATATTTAAAAATGTAGACATTTAATTTAAGAGGAAAAAGTTAAATTAATGCCACATGAATTACAGACAATTGATTTCCTGCATGAAATATTTAGCAAAAAAAAAAGCTTTATTTTTTTTTAATTTTAATTTCTGAAGTATGAAATATTAAATCTGAAAAAAAAAATTTAAATAACTAAATTAACCATTGGCACTTTTTTTTACATATTTTGCTTTTGTTTGAAAAAACACTTTTTTAAATATTTCTTTTGTTTCAAAATGACAGGGAAAAATATTCACATTTTTTTGTTGAACAAATTAATTTTTTAAATATCAAAATAAAAATTAAATATAAAGGCTCATTTTTTTTTTAATAAAAAAATATTTTAGTCACGTTTGACATGTGTTATTTGATTTCTGTGACTTAATGTAGCAACCATCTTAGATCTTAGATGTTTTATGAAGCAAATGTAAACAACTGGCTCCATTGGCCAAAAAGTGTGAAAGAGAAAATTGCTGCACTTAAACTCAAAAAGTATGTGTTAACCTGGCTTCTCTGTAAATATGTGTACCTAGAAAGTTTGAATGGTGTAGCTTAAAAAATGTAGGCGTGCATAGTGAACAGTTCCACACAGTCTCACAGATTGCCTTTTATATATAGAGATATAGCTTTGTGTATGTTTAGTCATATAAAAATGTCTCTGAGATCAAAATATTTTTGTCATTCTTTTTTCTTTCAATCATTTCATCTTTGAACTATGTATTTATTATATGATGGACATAATAATGCCTATTATGGAGGAAATAAAAATGGGAGAATAATTCTTTCTACCATAGCTCTTTCTTGTTACAATAAATTTTAAAATAGTAAAGTGTATGTGTTTAAATGGATATTACTAAATTATGCTACTAAACACTTTTTACCTTTAACAAATTTCCCAGAAATGCCAAATCTATCTTACATAAATAGTCACACCCCTTATAACTGAAAATTAAATTTATGTTCAAAACTTTTTTACACAGCAGACTGCTATCTTGCATTGCCATAGATGGGTATCTCTTCAAGGATGATTTGATTAGGATAAAATTTACATTGAACTCTTCCTATAAATAGTGGTCAGTATTCTACTGTCTACAATCCTGTTTGTGCTTGTCAATTAGACAACATATTTTTTTAATCAATTCAACTTCAAGCAAGGTAATAATGTTACTAAGACACAAGAGACGACTGAGAGTGAAAGAGAACGAGGATACTTTCAGTTCTAAACTGTAAACGAGGGATAATTATCTACTCCAGCTCAAAAGACCAGGCGGATATTCATTCTTCTTGTATCTGCTGCATTCTGTCAGTTAAACAAACACATGCAACAATGATGTTGTCAAAAGTGTTATCAGAAGACACGAGAAAGCAAATCATAAAAAAGCACAAAGATAGAGAAAGCAATAAATCTATAGCCAGTTCATTAAAGGTAAAAAAGTACTTTGGTGTCTGTGGTCAAGAAATAGAAGGTTCATGGTGTGACAGCAAATAACAAGTGTCTGTTTAAGATGATAGCAAGAAGAAAGTTCACACTGATCTGCCAGGTCAAAACTGACCTTTCTGCTAGCCATGAAAATCAAAAGAATTGTATCCATCTTGGTGGTGTATTCACCATACTGGTGTTACAGTGCACATGTCCACAAGGAATGTCTTTATGAGTGTGTGGCATGAAGGAAGTAAGTTTTTAAGAAAAAAAAAAGCTGATCAAGTATATAATACTAAACGTCTGCAAGACTGTAGCTATCTGAAAAAACGTTCCTGTCTCATACTACTACCCTCACCTTTTACAAAAATCAGATCAAGCCAAAAATGAAGTACTGCTGCTACATATGAGCTGGAGCTACCCAGTCTTCACTTTCCAGTATCAATAAAGTTCAACAACATATATACGCGGCCTTGTGGGTGATGAATTAATTTTTATCCTACACAGATGAAACATTGCAAGCTTCTTGCTGTTCTGTCACTATTTTGATAGAAAGTATTCAGATAAACTACATTCATTAGTTCCATGGATTCTAATCATCTTAGCTAAGGCCCACCACATCACACACATTTTAATGAACCAACCTCATTTCTTTTGTATCCCATTGGTAAGATTTAAGTTCCACTGTAACAGCTTCTTCCCATGAACTACTACTGTTTTGTGGCACTAATTCCGAAGAAGTTGCTTTCCTGATCACTACAGTTTAACCTGTTTAAGTTTAGTGTCAACCGTGATTTTCCCTAGATATTTCCATAAACTCTGCCTCTTAATTTGTAACCCTCTACCTTGAGTGGCGCTTGGACCTTATATAAATGATTATAACATATGGCAATTCAAGGATTTGTAGGATAGTAAAAAGAGAAACATTGCGAAGTGCTACAAAAGTAGGAAGATGTTGAAAGGCATGGCTTCATAGCTAAGATAGACATAGCACATAAAAGAAAAACAATTTATTTTCTAAACCAAATTTTTCTAGTGAATATTTTTGGTTCTATCTGTTTTATAATTTGTTCTCAATTATCTGTTGTATTTTGTAATATTTTTTTATTCTCAGTTTGATTGAAAAAGATACACTACCAGCTATAATTATTAGGCCACCCCAGTTTTTAAAAAAAAGATGTATCTCATACTTTTTCTAGTATTTATTGCCAAGTGGATAATTCTGAATGAAAATAGAATGGTTCTTTTGATATTATTAGTTTGCAAAATTTTACAAGGCAAGGAAGCAAAGATGAACTTGTCTGAATCACAACTAAATTTTCTTCATTCTTTCATTGATGAAACTGCAATATAGGTACTTATTAAATAGTTATAAATTTATTTGATGCACATGTTATTGTTCAGTATTAACAAAAGAGCCATTTTATTTTCATTTACAATTATTCACTTGGCAATAAATACTAAAAAATAGTATAAAATATATCATTTTTTTAAAACACAGGGGTAGCGTAATAATTATGGCTAGAAGTGTATGTCATAGACATTTTGTAGATACTGTGAAATATGATATAATCTATAAATGACATTTTTATTCATATATTTGTAACTGATGAATTGTAAGCATCTTCAAATTACACTCATTGATTTAAATTTTTTTTTATTCTAACATATTACAATGTTTTCATTTGGATAAAAAATCACTTATATGAATCTTAACAGAGTGCTAATTATAAGATTCAGAAAATGAATCTGAAATTACTCTAATGTAGTCAAAATATATTGTTTAAAAAATTTTCATCTTGTATACAATTAATTTTTATTGTTGCAGGGGCCTAAGTGATGCTTGGCGAATTGATCTTGTGCCAAACACGTCCAAAGTCCCCACAATTTAAATATCCGAAGGTTGAAGGTTGGATGTTGAAATGTATCTTGTGCATACATTAAAATAAAGATGTATTAATAGAATGACAAAAGTGTAAGAAGAAAAGTATAAGTGAATGTTTATTAACTGAACACTATAATATATTTGTGAAAAGAAAAATGTACATTGAGAAAATGCATGCAGCCTTGTAGTTAAAATTGTTTGCTGCCAAGAAAAGAAAATTGGCAGCAAAGGCGAGTCAGCTTGAAGTTTCTTCCTTACATGGTAGCGAGATGCTATCAGATACTGCTCCCATTCTATGTTGAAATGTCTTTTGTTGCATTGTCACGAGTCAGTCAGCTAATTGCTCCTAATGCTTGACTTGGACTGTCCGTAAATAGTGAATTTGATCATGCGACCAGCTCCAGCGAGCATTTTCACTTTAGGTGTGAAAATAAACGTTTGACTGAAGTTGTAATATGAATTTTCTATTTCTTATCCAATTAGGATCCAGAATTTTGCTTTTCACACCGACTTCCAAAATTTGCATTAGTTGGGTTTTCCAAAATGTTTTTAGTCGTTTGAATCCTGATTTTGCGAATGTGCAATTTTACTTTGTGTGTTTTAGTTAGTTAATGGATGTATAAGATTTGTATCCTAAATTGTCTCTTAATTTTATTCTTTTTCTCACTTCATTGCTTTTTAATTTTTTTATGTCAGAATTAATTAACAACACGATGGAAAAAATTGAAAAATTAAATTTACTATCCTTTACCAAATGTTCCTAGAAATAAGAATCTAGAAACATTTCCCAGTGAGAAATAAGAACCTAGAAATCTTTCCCAAAGAGAAACAAGAATCTAGGAACTTTTCCCAAGGGTGCTTGTATGTAAGTGAATGCAACAAATTTAACTGGAATTTGAACTTGGCTCTTCGATTTTTTGTTCCAAGCCAACTAAGCCTAAGTATAACATAGTTGTATACAAAGTATAACATAGTTGTATACAAAGACAAAGTATATATATATATATATATACAATTTTTCATTCCAAGCCAACTAAGTCTAAGTAAAAACAGTTGTATACAAAGACAGAAGTATATATACAAATATATATATATACAATTTTTCATTCCAAGCCAACTAAGCCTAAGTAAAAACATAGTTGTATATAAAGACAGAAGTATATATATATATATACATATATACTTCTGTCTTTTTAAATTTTATTCTCACATTGTCTTCTCTCATTTCTTAATAGTGATTTGTTCAATTTTTCTTCATATTCTCCTTGACTCAGTAACCACACCCACATCTTAGTGGCTTTATTACCCTGCTTGCAGGGAAATGATTAAAAAAACATCAAATATCTTATGTAGAAATGCAACAAACAACTAAGGTAAAAAAAGAAGGTGTTTATCAGTTTTGAAGAAAAGCAAGAAAAATGATGAAAACAAAAATTAAGTCTTTAAACATTGTTTAAACAGAAAAACAGTGCACAGTGGTGCAGGTGTCTGCTACCACTTTTCTAAGTGGTTGGCAGGATAAATAATCCCATTTTTTACGATGGAGAGCAGAAGAATATATTTGGAACATATATGTCTGGTAGCCTCGTTATATATGATATCAAGCAATAAGTCATCTGATATTCAGAAAACAAAATATTGAAGACCATATTGCTTATTTTTATGTTGTATTGAAGATGATGGACCCATAATAACACTTGCTGATTTTTAAGGGTTTTCTTCAAAACACACATTTTTATTTGTTTTTTCTGACATGTTGCAATGATTTAATTTAGGTTAAAAATCATGTACATAAATTTTAGCAGAATCTTCAATATGAGATTGAAATAATTGTTTTTATTTTAATTTAATCTATAAAATAAGCCAGATATTACATTAATGAAGTTAATAAAAAAATGCTTAAAAGCAGCTATAATTTTTAATTTTAATATTTTTTTTAAACTTTGTTTCTTTACTCTGTTTGACTTTTAATTAAGAACATGATGGGATTTAGATCAAGTCAAAGAAAAATTAGCTGGCAAAGACGAGAGATAATCATAAAAGGTATTTTGACCTAGGCCTGGCCTTGTTAATAACTTCAATGAGAACTCTAGTGATGATAATGATGGTGGTGGTGGCAGTGGTGCAGGTGGTGGTAGGGGTATTGAAGTGGGTAGTGGTGGGGATAGCACATGTGGTGGTGGGGAGTGGGTGGAAGAATAAGAAGACAGGCATTACAAAATATTTGATTATATCTGTATTATTAAATTATGATGAATAAGATTTTGCAGATGCATTCCCAAACAATTAGATAAAACTTTTGCTATAAGCAAGAATTTTCAATAAATTAATATGAGCAAAATATTAAGCTCCAGTTGTTTATAACTTGCGATAATGCACCCAATGTTTTTGACTATCCCGTCTATCCCTTCATTGCAATAAAAGATTTTTTGATCTCACCAGTGGAACAGATATACATGCTGGCCTAAAGGAAAAATTTTGAATTAATACTATTTACATGTTCTAACTATCTTTATTGACATTACGATGTTTCGGCTGTTGTACACTGTAGCCTTCTTCAGGTGCTAGGAATTTTGAATTGAACCCTTTATTCCTAGCACCTAAAGAAGACCAGAGCATGCAATGGGTGAAACATCATAATAATGGCAATAAAGATGAGGACAATAGGAATGGAGGGTTCAGTTCAAAATTTTTAACACCTGAAGATGGTTGCAGTGTACAACGGGTAAAATGTCATAATAATGGCAATAATGATGAGGACAATAGCCTGAGCAATGTAAATAGTGTAAATATTACCTCACCTCAGATTTATAGACAAATTTTTTAATTAATCCCTTCTCCACTGGAGAGACATCGGTAACAAATGCAAAAATTTCAAAGATTATGGGGATTCTTCTAAACATTGTTTAAATGTGACACATGGCCGAACGTATGGAGCACCCAGTGAGGATTGAACTTACAACTCAGCCATAATTGTTCTAGTGAGACAAGCTTGCTAATTATTACTCCATGCCTATGTGCCCTAAAGGGTCTGGTTATCTGGTGAACTGTTCTTCAAAAGGAAGTGTCTTCAAGCTGTTTTGCTGAGAGTTCTTAGAATTAATTTACTCATTTCGTTATTGGCATTTATGAAGTGATCATAAGTAAAACTCATGACAATCAGATGATTCCAACAAAGAAGAATTTCCATTGCCGACGGGAAATTAGTTTGAATACCCAGAGAAGTTCAGAAAATGCCAATCTTAATATTTATATAAAAGCTGAGGATTTTTTGCAAATACAATTCCAACCACTTTACCAAATTTATACAATTGGAGATTAGGTTTCCTTCTTGTATTATCTTTCTTTTGCTTTGTTGCTCTTTTTCTTCATCCCTTTTTCTCTCTGTATTCTGTCTCTCTTCTTCTTATTCACTTATGTCACTTTCTTTTTCTCTCTATCTACAACAATATACTCACATCTACTTAATCCACTAGCTTATATCTTCATATCTAGCCAGCTATCCAAGTCTATTTCTTTCTTTCTTTCAATCTTTCTTTTGTATGTATGTATTCATCTATCTATCTATCTATCTATCTATCTATCTATCTATATATCTATCTATCTATCTATCTATCTTGGTTTGATTATTCCTTCCCTCCTTTCTTTCTCTATTTCTTTCTTTCTTTCTTATTCCTTTCTTCTGTCTATCTCAGTTACTTGGCTTGTTTCTTGCTTTCATTCTTTCTGTTTCTCTATCTATCTATCTATCTATCTATCTATCTATCTATCTATCTATCTATCTATCTATCTCTTAGTTTTTGTTTTTGTTTTTTCCTTTATTCATTTGTTCGTTCATTCATTCTTTCTTTCTTTCTTTCTTTCTTTCTTTCTTTCTTTCTTTCTTTCTTTCTAATGTATATATGTATTCATCTCTCTCTCTCTCTCACTTTCTCTATCTATCTATGTTGGTTTAATTGTTCCTTTTCTCTTTTCTTTCTCTATTTCTTTCTTTCTTATTCTTTTCTTCTATTTATCTCAGTCACTTGATTTGTTTCTTGCTTTCATCCTTTCTGTTTCTATCTATCTATCTATCTATCTATCTATCTCAATCTCGTAGATTTTTGTATTTTGTTTGCTTATTTATTCATTTGTTTGTTCATTACCTGCATTCTTTCTTTCTTTCTTTCTTTCTTTCTATTTCTTTCTATTCCATTCTCTCTTTTTTTCCCAGTTTTGCTTTTCTCACTCTTTCACTCTCTCTGTATATATATATATATTATTGGTATATGTATACACAAAGGAATATATGGAGAATGATAATGCAATGTAGATAAATATTTGTATGCACACGTAATCCAGCTTATCCATGATTTTGTGTTATGTTAATTTTCTAGGTGATTATGTGTTGTATTGGAGAATAGAATTACTTCTGCAGGAGCCATACAAAATTAGATGAGTTAGCATGAATTATGCATTGAACTCATATTTGCTAGTTTATCCGATATGTTCCAGTGATTGACGTTGATAAAAGAATTGCTGGTTTTCCAAATGATGTATGTGATTCGAGCATGTTCAAAGCTCAGATTTTATATTTGTCACTTTCATGCAGACAGGCAAACACAATGTTTATAGTCCTCTGTCAAACTTAGTTAAGCTAATTAATTTTTGCCTCTTACAATAAGATGTGAAAAGCCTGAATACTTCTGAAAGATAGATAGATACGCAAAGAGTTAGATTATGAAATGATTGCAATCAATAGATATATAGATATAAATAGATTAAAATAAAATAAAGTGATATATAGGAAGATATATAAGCATAGATATAAAGCAATTAAGATAGATATGAACTAATTGAATTATATATGTATATATATATATATATATATATATGGACAGAATAAAATTGATCAATATATATATATATACTTACTGAATTCTAAAATTGAAATCCTGAATAAATGTAGGCATAGAGACAATCGCACCTACCTCCCATTAGCATGGACCATGCTTGCCTCCCAGAGAGTAAAACACTACGCCTCCTTGGTCTCATACTTTCAGCAGACCTCAAGTGGAATGAATATATCGAATACATTGCTAAATCCGCTGCCATGAAAGTCGGTTCTCTGTGCAGGGCCCGGAAGTTTTCCGTCTGAGTCTATCCTGCACATATATAAATCTACCATCCGCCTGTGCATTGAATACTGCTGCCATATCTGGTCGGGTGCCCCTGCTACTCTCCTTGGGCTTCTCGACAAGGTACAGTGGAGGGTCTTTGCATGAGATACTAGATTAGCTACTAGATCCCACCCTTTTACAGTGAAACCGATAAAATGCAACCGCAACTTCTGCTCCAAAAGTTTCTTCTCTCACACTTCCCGCCTGTGGAATTCCCTTCCACATGATTGCTTCCCCGATGACTACAATTTCCAGGAGTTTAAATGTAAGGTCAATAGACACCTTCTAACACACTAACTTGCTCCCATTCTTTCAAACACTTTTCCCATCTACCCAACCCTCCTCCTCTGTATCCTTACCCATCTATCACCTTCCTTCTGACATTTCCTATATCTAACCACTCCTTCTCTTTACCTTCCCCTATGTAGCCCCATGCACAATAGTGGCAGTGGAATGCCTTGCTTGGGGTGAAATGATTAAAAAAAAAACCCTGACTATTAGATTAGAACCATCTATTGTGGTATAGTAACTTTCTGTCTTTGTCTTTTACCCCTCCCCCTGAAAATTAAAAATTAAATATTAAAAGTAATAAAATTCTCAAACCTCCCCCTCCCTTATCTTATGTAGTTTCTTCCATTACCTGGCCAGGTAGGGTTGTCTTAGTCACCTTTTCATATGTCGTTTTTTCTTTGCTCCTTTAGCCAGCTTTCCCTGATGATCCATTTAGGAGAAACCTAGGTAGGTTTGTCTGGCTCATTAGGTGCTATTAAGTTTACTCTACCTATGTATTGAGCACTTTTTGTTAGATGGTTATTCATGTCGTTTTTTTTTTCTTTTTCTTTGGGCTTTGTGCTGATTTCTGTACAAACACTTTTAACAGACTTTCATGTCCTAAGCTCTTTCTTGTTTTCGTTTTAAAACCATTTTTTCCTTCATTTGAAAGTTTTTGAGGAAAGTTTTCAAGATAAGTATAACTACATATAATCATGTTTACATATATATATATATATATATATATATATATAAATATATGAACACTAACAAAAAGCACATTTTTTATTAAAACTCTTAAATGTTTTAAAAACTATTCAAACATGTTTATCTAATAAGTATAGCATTAAAAGTAATAAAAAACACACACATATATTTATATATATAAGTGGACATTTAAGTCAGCACTATATGGGGACAATCTGTCTCATGCTTAAACACAATCATCAGGCCATATGTGTTATGTTTTTCTCAACTATATACTGGACAGTGATGCATTATTGCCTATTCTATTATTCTGATGGTTATTTGAGTAATCAATAAAAATTTTGTTTTAAATTATTCTAAGAGCTATTGAGTGGAAATAATTGTACATCTAGATGCAGTTTTGTGGCTATTTTATTATGTTGTGTGTTAACTTTTTTATTTATTATTTATTATATTATTGTCACTTGTGTTTATGTGTTTGTTTGCAGCTTTGTAATTTGTTTATTATTTACTTAATTTATTTTTTTTATTGGTTTAGATTAATATATTTTGCAAATTTATTTATGTATTTTATTTTATTTATTCATTTTCATTTATTCTTGTTCATTTTTAATTTTTGATTCTTAAACTGCAGGACCTCCTACAGAAGGTAGCGGTGGAGTGTGACAAAAAAGGACTACAAATAAACTTTAAGAAAACTGAATGCATGGTCATCAGCAAAAGGTGCAACCCAAAATGCCAAATACAGGTGGGGGATACCAGAATAAAGCAGGTGCAAAAATTTAAATATCAAAGAAGTGTTCTAACAGGAGATGGAAAGTGAGACACAGAGATCAGAAGGTGAATTGGAATGGCAAAGGATGTGTTCCAGAAGCTGAGCAAAGTACTAACACACAGGAAAATTTCACTAGAAACAAAGAAAAGTGTGCTGGATTGCTATGTGATGTCAGTTCTTCAATACAGCAGTGAGTGCTGGACAATATCATTGAAAATGAGGACAAAACTGGAAGCAGTGAAAATGTGGTTCTACAGAAGGATGCTGCGGATATTGTGGACTGAATATGCACGCAACGATGAGGTGTTGGAAAGAATGGCAACCAAAAGGAAATTAATACCGAGCATCAGGAAGAGACAACTGAAGTTCCTGGGGCACACAATGAGGAAGGAGAGCTTGGAGAACCTGATACTGACTGGCCAGGTAGAGGGAAAGAGAGACAGAGGAAGGCAGCGAATAACATATTTGCAGGGCCTGGTCGGGTGGATGACAGAACAGGAGTTGCCAGGAGTAACAGGAACAAACATACTAAGGGCCACAAGGGATAGGGAGACGTGGATGGCCATGATCACCTACGTCCTGAAGGGACAGGGCACATAGAAGAAGAAGAAGTGACATAGTAAAAAATTGAGATGATTTATTTAATAGTTTGTGTTGGTCAGGAAAGGTAATTATTGCTACACTCTCCACTCGGCAGAGTTTACAATTTTGGGATTTATTTTTGTACTCTTTTCATTATTTCCCATGATATTTTTAGTGTGATTTTGTTTTTGTTGTTAATCTCCCAGTTATGTTTAGAAACCATTGTGCTGTTCACATATTTACTATTTGTAAAGGATGTCTAGTGTGCATAGTTTCTTTGTTACCAGCATTGATCAGTTACTCCTAACTATATTCTTATTTTTACAGTGGCTTGGTATATTCTATTGCTCTGTATGAAATTGTCATTTAAGGGATATAATTCTTTTTTATGCAGTTGCATGTGGATTTAATTTGCATGTGTGGCTTCTTAGTTATTTTCCTGTTTTTTATTATGATATGTCCTGTAAGGGGATATATATATATATATATATATATATATATATATATATATATATATATATATCATTCAAGGTAGTTAAGTGGATAAGGTAAATGTAACCAGGTAGATCAATCTAGTAAGTAGATGTAATGATGGTACTCATCATAGGCAGTATCATGAGAAATAGGCATAGTCAAAAGACGTAGATCAATAGTGGTAGACCAATAGACCTCTAGTGGTAGATCTCTAGTGGATACTTGTAGACTTCTGGTGGAAGATCTCTAGACGTCCTTACCTTAGTCTATATTTATGGCTGACACCAGCCAATCACATTCCAGTGAGAGGGAACCAAGGTATCTACATATTCATTACCTATTTATTGCATCATATTATTTGTGTCATGTTCTTGTTGATAATGGTCCTGGGCATGATGGTAAACTGCATCTGGCAGCAAGGCCTCTGAATGGAAGGTTGTGAGAAGTATGGTACCACCTGTAATTGCTGTTGTACCCAGGTCCACCCTGACCCTGAGTGGTAGTACCTGTTAGGATCTCAGCTATTGGTAAATAGTTAACCCCCTAACTGGAGGTCAAAATGCTATAAAAGTATAAAAATACACTTTATAGAAATATATACATAAAAATAGACTTTTATAGAAAAATATACATTTTTGAAGGAAAAATATTACCAACAATACATTTTTGAAGAAAAGATTATTACCATAACACATTTTTGAAGGAAAAAAAATATTCTCAGAAAACATTTTTGAATATAAAACTAGAAGACATTTCATTTTTCATAAATATAAAAAAAGAATAAAAAAAATAATTCATTAAAACTGACAAAATAAACTTTCTCACTATAACCAAACATCAAAAAAAATATTTTAAAAACAAAATTGTTTTAGCATTAAACAACCCACAGAGGTTGATATGCAGTTAAACAAAACTCAAACTCAGACGCTTGTTGATGATATTTTGGAGAGTTCGTTGATGGGGACAAGTGCTTGTGTATGAGTTTAATGAATATTTTCTTACATTTGTTTTTACATTTATGCCATACAGTGGGGGGGGGGTGAACCATATGAACTTTCTTTTTCTGTTATCTTTTTTTGTGCTTTGTTGTGTCTATGTGAGTGTTGCCAGAAATCCATTATCTCTTAGGGGTGTTTCATAGTCTTTCATAGCTTTGTTGAAGATGGATTCACTGGAAGAATTCTCAGATGGTCTAATTGATTATTGGATCTGCTTGATGGTGGGTGGTTGGAAGACATGTGTATTTTCAGTGGTTTGTCTTCAGATTTTCTCTTTGGTCGATATGTACCTTTGTTAGGTTGAAGGTGACATCTTGAAAATCTATTTCTTTAAGGTGAATTTTTATGACTATGTTGAATCCCATATTTTTTAAAATGTTTATGATTTTGTTTTCCGGTTTAGTCTGTTTTTTGTCTGTTACAGTTTCTTAAGATTACAAGAACATTGTTCCTAGAGTGGCCTGTATCATTTTTATCAATTATTTTACAGAATTCATATAGCAATACACTAGTAAGTCTTCATCTGTGGGAAGTAATATTTGATTTTGGTTCTTATCTGACTCTTATAAAAATAGACAATGGCAGAAGTCTAGTATGATCAGAATATAGAGCCTACCCAATGAACTTCTGAACAAAATCTTAAACTCAATGTCAATGATCATTTGTTTTCTTGAGTCTTGCTTTTTTTATTTTTCTTTTTCTGTCTCAATATTGTCAGTAACACATTGCATTTTAGCAGCTTTATCACCTTGATTAACTAAAATGAGATATATATATATATATATATATATATATATATATAATGAATTAATTGTACATTACGATACAATGTTTGATGTTGGTTGTGCAGATTATTTACATTTAAATAACAAAAACCTTTGGTTTGCTGCGTGGGAATATATAACATTTAAATGTATGTTTCTTTTGATTAATCAGAGCAAAGATTCATTTTGGGATTTGATCCCAAAGAATACATACTAACCAACTTTTTCTTTCTTTCTTTCTTTTGTTTCTTTTTTCCTCCCTCATCCTACCCTTTTCCCTTCTTCCTTTTCTTCCTTAATGGTCAAGATGTTAACCTGCCTTTAACCTGATCTTATCATTTTCCCTTTTTTCCTCTCTTTAGTTTTATTGCCTTTGATGTGATATTCTCAATGCTGTATTTTTCACTTACTTATCATTTTGTTCTATCTATTTGTTGTAAAGATTTTTTTTTATAAAAAGAAAGATTTTTTTAAATAAATAATTTTGATCTCTGGTGAATAATGAGGGCAAACAGTTTGAAACCGTTTTGTAAGTCATCTTGCATGCCTGATGCATATTTTGTGAATAAATGATTTCTACCATTTAAGTGTGAATATAATTTTTACTAGCCTTTTATGTCATGCCAGGCAAGACCCAGTAAGCTACTGTAGCATTTAAAGCCTGGGCACTCATTTTACTTAAAATAAATAAGACTGAAGAATATATTCTGTCCTTGAAATCACAAACTCTCTTGATGTACGTACTCTTCTTCCCCATACTCTATAATCAGAAATCACTTGGAATTAAATTAGGAAACTGTGGAGAACAACACAATGGTCCACTCTAAGTTACAAATAAATACACAATAGTCTTCATTGTAATAGAGAGGATTATATCTCCTAATAATCGTTTTCCTTAAATCTTTATTATTTTTTTTTACTTTTAAAAATATCATTGTTGCAATTCAGAATTTTAACAAACAGAAGCTTTTCATTGATTGGCTAGGAATCTACTTTGCATGAACTCTTCTTCATGTACCCTAACGGCAAAGCATGAGGCAAATTGATGTCCTTGAGAAATTTATACCCTAAGAAAAGGAAGAAATCCTCTTAGATATCTAATAGAAATACATTAGTTCATTCAATAAAATGAATAAAGAAATAATATATAAGAAAGGAAACACAGCCATAGGACTCTTGATTCCTGTGTGGGTTGCTCAGCAGGTTTACACCTTCAAAGTGTGATCTCAACTTTGGGCAAGAAACATTTCAGATCTAATCGTCTTTATTTAATTTCAATTTAACTCCTTGTTTTTTTTTCTTGCTTATTTTTTCCCCTCTAAATTGATTTTCAGGCAATGATATTGATTTTTAGATTATCATTACTGCATGTTTATTTGTAGGAATTTTCTGTGCACTTGCCATGGCTGTGAAAATAGGTCCAATCAAAAGGTTTGCATATTTGTTGTTTACTATACATAATATGATGCTTGATTAATGAATTTCTGTATGCTGGACTTTACTCACAACAGATTGGGGTTAGGCATTTTTAAATTGTTATTTTTCCTCCCTTGCACTGAGAGACAAAACTTGTAGATGTGAGAAGCAGTTAGGACTTAAGAGACTTTGAGATATTAAGGTGAATGTAAAAAAAAGAATGGTAAGTAAAAATGTTTTGCTCTGATGTAAGGAATGTTGTGTTATTATTGGTTTAGTAATTGTAGCATTGTGATGCAGTGGATATTGGCTCAGAACGCAAAATCGGGGAGCCGAGTTCGAATTCCAATTGATTTCCTTGCATTCACTTATGTGCAAATACCTTTGGGAAAGGTATTAATCAGTCTCTTCCCTTTAGTTATGGGTTAAATAACAGGACAGATTGGGTTCTATCACCTTACTTGGCAACCAGTCTACCACAGAAAGTAATGGCAACCTACTGTGGGAAAATTTTCTGCCCAGTCAGTCATATCTCTTTTGAGATATGATCGTGCAGTCATGTATCACGTATGGCACACAACTGACTGACTGAACTGTAGCTAGCTAGGATTAGTTATGAGACCAAAGACCAGACCTTCCTCATTTCTCTTTTAGCCTTGTACCACCTTTTTACATTTATACAAAATAACTGTCATAGAAAATATGGTGCCACTCTCAATTTGAGAGGGGATAAATAATATTTCATTTCACTCACTGGAATATGCACACACATATAACTATAAGACCTATTCTATCCAATGATAATTTTTCTTATCCTGTTTTCATACATGCTAATTATCAATCAACACTAAAAAAAAAATAAATAAATACCCTTCCCATATGTCTAGTGTCTTCAATAAAAAAAATGTATGTAACTCTGGTGCCCAAGTGCTAGGTCTAAAGACTTCACTGGGTCTTGTCTGGTGAATAATGATGGCAAACATGTTGAGATCATTATGTCAGTCTTTTTTTTTTGTTTTTAATCATTTCACCCTGAGCAAGGCGGAAACGCCACTGATGTGCAGGGGGCTACATAAATGTAAAAAGATTAATTAGAAAAGAGTGACGAGTACAAACTAGTTAGAAAGGAACAATAGAAAGCTGAGAAATCAGGTGCGATGACAGATACATAGGTGGAGAGAAAGGGAAGGTTATACAGGGATGGGGAGAGAGCTAGAGTCCAGTGGTTAGTAGATGAGTATTGACTTTGCATTTAAATTTCCGAAGGTTGTAGCCATCAGGAAAGCAAGAATACGGGAACGAGTTCCACAGGCGGGAAGTGCGAGAGAAGAAGCTGCAGGAGTAAATGATTTCTGCCATTTAAGTATGAACATAAATTTGACTAGCCCTTCAAGTCATACCAGACAAGACCAAGCAAGCTACTAGCATGTAAAGCCTGGGCAGTCATTTTAGTTGAAATAGATGACACTACAGACTGTATTCTCTCTCTGATATCACAAACTCTCTTGCTCCCCTTTACCATAATCCATGACCAGAAATCACAGAGCATTAAATCAAGAAGCTGTGGAGAACAATGCATTGGTCCACTGTAACATATCTGTTGCCCTGAAGATGTGTGGTCAAGATAACTATGAACAGTAGCGGAAAAGGTGGTAATGCACCATCCTATTGGAATTACCTGCCAACTGGATCTGAAAGAGAAATTTCTAGAAAAGACAAAAGGAAGCCAAATCATGTTGGTGAGAAAGTGACTGAAGTCAAGATGCCAAGTTGTGAATGAAGGCTCGGCCGCCTGGTCGTTGATGGCTTTGATTCAGTAGCTGGGCTTTGAATCGACTATTACAATGGTGTTCTTCCCCGCCCATGCTCAATCTCAAGGAAGTTGAGCTGAAATCTCGCTAAATGTCTCTCCACCAAGTTGCACCAGACTGGACATGTGCACAATTAGATGAATGAAAATGGTACCAAAAATAAATTGAATGATGCCTGAATAAGTTACAGCAAAATTCTTTATATACAAAAAAGAAATAGAATATAAACAATTGCCAATCATCTCTTCCCAACCCCTGTCTCTACTTAGCTGACAATGGAACAGAAGTTTCATCCTAGTTCTGTAAGTAGTAATTTGCAAAGCATTTATCTTCTTTTCATTAATTTGAGTTTTTGGTTGGCAATGTCAGTTCACATCAGGAGTTTTCAAGTTTGTGATGATTCAAAAATGTCTTTGTTCACTTCACACCAAAGTTTTATGGAAACTGCCAAAACATTCTCACTGTCTGTGGGGGAAGTGGTGGTAGTAAGTCATCTTCTCTGTCTTAGCTCAGTGCAACAACAACTCATCTATCTGCAAAATCACTCCTTATCTGTCTTTAATTCTTTTTGGTCAGTTGGCAGCAGGCTTCTCTATGGTTGGTACCCAACGGCGTGGCAAATATTTCTGTCTTTGTACATCTTCAGTCAGGAACTCTGTGGGAAGCGGCCGGTCCTACAGTCGGCACCCAGTGTCTTGGCACTTTACCTTTGTTGTTACATCTCTGGGCCGAGAGCTGACTGGACTCTGCCTGACTCTACTTGTGGTTCCCCCTCAGGGCCCTGTTTTTATGCTTATCCTTACTTCACCAATGTTGGGGATGACGACCATGCAAATCTAATCTCTGGCCAATGAAATCACTTTCGCCCACATCCTCAGGGCTGAGCCATCCTTTTTTCTGTTCTCTTCTCTTGGTTCAACCAATGAAGCAGTACTATTTGGGTGACATCACTTTTTTTGGGTTTTTCCTTTTTGACGGCAACAAATCTAGTTATGAATCTTTTCATAGCAAAATTTTAAATTTCACTTTATTCTTGTAAAATTTAACCTTTTCTTTATTTGTGACAATCTCTTTTGACAATCAAAAACTATGTTTTGTTAAATTCTCACTTTTATCGGCGGTGTAGCTCAGACATCAATTCTATTTCTCTTAGTCATGCTGTTTTCTGCTTGTTGATAATAACCTCATTTGACCTGGCTGGCTATCAAATAGCACACCCACAAAATATGAATTTGTTCATATTTTTGGCTTTGGGTTTGCAATCTCTTATTTTCTTCTGCTCATATTTGAATAAAATAAATTAATTACCTATGTTCATATTAAAACAAACAATTTTATTTCAGTTGGTTCTTTTCGATTTATAAAAATTACGAACCAAAACAATTCCTTCCGCCTGATCAGCAACAATTAATCTGCACAATTAATAATAAAACTAATAATAATTTTTTCCCTTCTGTTGCCAGCAATAACAGTGTTATATTTCTTGCATGCAAAATATAGTGTCACAAAGTCAGGACCAATTACATTGCAGATCCTTCTTTGGATTTTGTTGAGAACCTTAATATGTATAGCAGAAAAACACTGGTAGAAGTTATGGTACAATACACAATCACATTTGAAGAATCCCATTTGTGCTCCAAAATAACACATAGAATTTTCCTACACTAAAAGACAGTGTTATGTCAGTTAACATGTCCAGTTGTGTGAAAAGTGGCTTCATAAGTTATCAATGAATTTAATGTTTCATTGTGTTTTTGTTTATTTTGTTTGAAATCTAGCAGCATTCCATCTGAACATGCTTTTGAGCAACTCTCAATTCTTGGAGAATTTGAATGTGGTACAGTCTAAGAAATTGGAAAGCAGTGCTTGACTTCCATTGGAATGTTGCATTCACTTATGTGCAAATACATATTTGGTTTTATAGCCTTGGTTGGCAACCAGTCTACTCCTTAAAGAAATAGCAACCTACTGTGGGAAAATCTGTGTCAAGATTTGCTATACTGTTTTTTTGTGGAGTTCTTGTTTTGAAATTACACCATATGATTTATTCTGATGAACTCTCTGATATGGATTGTTGCACAGTAGTAATGTTCAAGGCACTTCTACCTGTTCTGGAACATCTTACATTTCTCCAGTAGTTATCTGATCCAGACTTCTAAAACTTTGTATAGATACAAATAATCATTAAACAGCTTCGTGGATTTTGCCTGTAAACTTTTGACTTCAGTTGATAAGCAATACAATTCCACCAAACATGCAACCACTTTTCTTTGCTCCAGCATTAATCTGTACAGGATATCTATCAGAAAGATAATACCTGTACAGCATGTGAAGGAAAGTGACATTGTTACATTTTCCTGAAATATGAAGTGCATTTCAGAAGTTTTGAGACTTTTTCAGGAGAGACATTTATTAATTTCAAAGAAGTATAAAACTCTAATTTCCTTCAAAGTCGAATTCTCTAACTTTAATGTATTGGTAGCACTTCAGCCACCTTGTGAAGGCCCCATGGATATTCTCTAAAGTGATGGTGTCTAGGACCCTTGTCACAACATTCTTCATCTTCCAATATTTTCAAAACAACTGCCCTTCAGGTTGTTCTTCAGCTTGAGTAGCAACCAAAAGTTACAGAGTGCAAGGTCTGGATTATGGGGAATGTAAGGTACAGTTTTGATGCCCATCTCTGTTAATACAAAATTTTATTGCATAGCAAGCTTTGAAATTGTCTTCATGTCTCAACTACATTCTGCAGACCAGTCAGCAATGTCAAACTGTGTTTAGTAGGTTATGCTTAAAGAGCTGTTACAGGCATTTCCTTCAATCTGGAATAGCAGAAGTTGACAGGTCAGATGTATATTAATGATATACTAAAATTACAATACTCTAGGATAGTTATAATAGCCTCTCTTAAAAATGTCTCAAAACCTCTGAAATGTATTTCATAGATTACAGTGCAAACATTAAACAACTTAATGAATAAGGCAATGAATATTGTACAGATGTTCATCAAGTATTGTAATGGTTACCCTTACAAATGCATTGATCTTACTGACCATGTTATTGTAACAGATAACCACACAGTGACCACAGCATTCATGAACTCCTATGTGGCACAAAGATTATTCGCACAGATCATTAGAAATTATTTACTTGCAGTAATTTTACTGCAGTCCTGAGTTTCTGTCCAGACTTCCTAATACAGTACAATACTATCATTCTTGTCTCCAACTGAATTGTAAGAGTGTTAAATTATGGAAGATATTGAGGCAGTTAAGCTGTGGTTTTACAGTGGGTTGCTGAAAATATTATATAACTTTTGAAAAGATGGTTTAGATTTTGGAGGAGAAATGTGGGCTCGCAGAATTTGACACTCACACATACATAAATAGCAAACTAATTGTTTTTTGTATTTAAATGTAAATCATTTTCACAACCAACATCCAACATTGCCTGATGATGAGATAGAAATCTTGAACAATAGAAATTTCCATGTTGTAATGTACATTTAATTCATAATTATATGATTATACTATGCTCTACAATATTTATTGTATTGAGCATTTTTTATAAAAAAGTAAATGCCAGGTAACTCAAAATCATAAAACCGTGGATCCTCTTTACCTATATATATATATATATATATATATATATATATATTTTAACATTTCACCCCAACAAGGCAGGATCACCACTAGTGCACAGAAAGTTACAGTGAGAGAAAAGACTGGGTGCAGTGATTTGTTGGTCAGTTGTTTTGTTTTTATGGCATATCAACCTTTGCGGGTCATTTATTGACAACTATATTTTTATTTATTTATTGCTGGTGATACCGTTTTCTTTCAACAATTTATTGTTGTTTTTATATAAGTTTTGTGTCTAGTACTACTTTTTTCTTTTCGAGTATCAAGATTCATTGGGATTTGTTTTTAAGGGAAGAGTCACCAAGTTCTACCCTGTTATTTAACCCATAACTGGAGGGAAGGGACAAATTAATACCTTTCCAAAGGGTACCAGTGCTTAAGTGAATGCAGGGTATTCAAGTGGAATTTGAACTCGGCTTACCGATTTCTCTTTCCGAGCTGATATCCACTGCACCACAACGCACATCCATCACTATACACTTACAGCACCTGGTATTCCCAAGTGGTCACCCATCTAAGTACTGACCAGGCTCAACATTGCTTAACTTCAGTGATCGAGTGAGAACCGATGTATTCAACGTGATATGGCCATAAGCCTGGGTGCAGTGAGTATTGAAGAAACAATTAAAGATGAATGGAATTCAAGAAGATAGAGGAAGACATATTTTTGGAGATTGAAAGCAAATAAATGAAAGGGAGTTCCACAGGTAGGGAAATGTAAGTAAAGAAACTTCAGGTAGAAGAGGCGGTTACAGTTAACTATTTCAATGGTAAAAGAGTGGGACCTAGATGCCAATCTAGTAGCACATGTAAACTCATGTGATTGGTGAACCAGGGGAAAAAGCTTTTCAGAGCAATTGCCAGGAAAATATTTGTAGAAAAGACAGAGGGAAGCCATGTCACATCAGTGCGAAAGTGAAGATGCCTAGTTGTAACCAATTACACTGGATTTTGTCAATGATTAGCAGAAGCACCCGACCAGATATGGCAACAGTATTCAATGCAAGTATTCAAATGTTTCTGGTTGGATTTATTTCAACTGTTAAGTGCTTGCCTTCTTCTATTATCTATATCAAATGTTATTTTTTCCAGTTTGAATTTATTAATTATTAGAAATAAATAAAATAAAATGATCTTATGTTAAAGCAATTATTGTTTCTATCACTGATTTTGTATATTTGAAATTCAGTTTCTTTTGTACAAAATCTAAGGAAGGATCTGCAATATAATCGATCCTGACCTGGCATCTTGACTTCAGTCACTTTCTCACCAACATGATGTGACTTCCCTCTGTCTTTTCTTCAAATATATTCTTAGCAATTGCTCAGAGAAGCTTTTTTCTCTGGTGCCCTAACTACATGAATTTAACCATGTTACTAAATTGGCTAAATGCAACCACCACTTCTACTTCAACAGCTTCTTTTCTTGCACTTTCCACATGTGGAACTTTCTTTTATTCACTTGCTAACTACAATCTTTACTTTAAAGGTAAAATCAATTACCATTTTCTGTTTTCTTAAATTCTGTTCATCTTTTGGCCATCCTCAATCTTCCCCAGCCTCAGACTTCTTTTTTGCTTTTGCTTACCGTAACCCTTTGCGTACTATAAACAAACATCTTTACTTTTGTAAATGTCTGTGAACAAACAGGGGTCATTCCATTGTATTTCTTCTTCTTCATGTGATGTGTTCTTTCAGAATCTAGGCAGTCATGGACATCCACTTGGCTCTGTCTCTTTTTGCTCTAAAAAATTCTTCCTCTTATTATCTCTCCACAAATCTACTCCACATTTTAGTACAGGTGATTGCAGCATCTCCAGTCAGTGCAGTGTAAAATTCCACTTAATCTAAGATCTTGATTTTCATAGCAAATACATTGTATCCAACCAAAAGCTTTGCATAACAAGGTATCAGTGTATATATATATATATATATATATATATATATGTATATATATTTTTAATCATATCTCCCCAAGCAAGGCGGTAATGCCACTGATGTGCAGGGGGCTACATAAGAGTAAAAAGATTGGAAAAGAGAAAGCTGGAAACCACATCCTAAACAGGAAAAAAAGGATAAGCCTCTTCACCTGTACAGTAGAGGTAGGTGGAGTGTGAACCGGGCGATAGTTTAGTCTATTTACTCCAATTGAAAAAAAAAAGAAAAGGAGTGAAAAGATTGGAAAAGAGAAAGCCGGAAACGACATCCTAAACAGGGTAAAATGGATGAACCTCTTCACCTGTTCAATAGACGTAGGTGGAATGTGAACCAGGTAATAGTTTTGTCTATCTACTCCAACATGAGATGTTCTTAATATCTCATGTGTGCATGGTTGAATGACTTTTTCCTCAAAGCATCACAGTATGAGACTTTTTGGTTTTTACATGAAATTCCTTTTGTATAATGCCCAAGAGCCACACAAGGTAGAGAGTTAAAGATTAAGGAACACAATTTATGGGGGGATGTGTAGAAGATAACAGTTTACCTGAGACTTGATCAGGGTAAGATTGTAGTGATCGTGAAGCATCTTCTTGGGAGTTCCACAAAGCATCAATTCATGGGAAGCTGCTGCTCAAGCAGAACTTACATGTTACTCAGAAACAAAGAGAATGAGAGTGGTCCATTACAATGTCCATGACATGGTAGGTCTTAGCTATGAACTGGTAGAACTAAAGAATGTAGATCATCTGAAAACTTTTCATGGAAATAGCAATAAAGCAACAAGAGGCTGGTAATGTTACATTTGTGGGGAAGGAGATCGTATAGTGGAAATTAATTTGTCACCCACAAAGACAAGATGTTTTGAACTATTAAAGCTGGATAGTTAAGTTCCTGTCTACATATAGCAGTAGTACTTCTTTTCAGCCTGATTTGGCTCAGTTAATGGTAGAGAATAGCAAACAGACTCAGGGAGACTTTGTTAAATTGTCTGTGGGATGTAACAATGTCTCTGATTGTGAGGATTTAGCTAGTTTTGAACCTTTTAAAACTAACTTGAAATCAGCACCATCACTTGATAAGACACAAATAGTGTCAAAGCAAAATAGATACTTTCGTATTGATATTATAACATATTTATGTTATAAATTAAATTCTAAATAAATATTATTTGCTCTACTTTATATTGAGCACTTTATAAAGAATGTTTTTTGGGGATATTTTAAACTTAATTTTTTTTCTCAGCTCAGATACTCAGACTCAGCTTATATTCCTTAAAGTTTCAGAAAGTATTTTATTTTTTGAAGTTTTTTTTAATAATGGAATTACAATCCATTAAAAATTACTAAAAATAAAAAAGGGTGCCAATCAGCTATTTCAGAAAAAAACATCCTTCCAGTTAATTTAAAAATTAGTTTTTGAAATATAGCAATCTTTTTTTGCTTATTGGGATTATTAATGAATGTATTGTTACATTTTAGATTGAAAAATGCTCCAAGAAAGATTTTTCCTTTTAAATCTTAAGTATGCCGTTTTCTGTGTTAGTACCTAAACAACATGAAATAGTTTTTCGTGTGAGGGGTTTCTTCTTCGGACTAAAAAGTAATGTTTACACATGTGCAGGAAGGAGAAGGGATGCTTACATTTCATCACAGATCTTTTATTATTAAAATGTGGGAAATTTAATTATGAAAGTAATATTAAAAACAAAGATAAATAAAATGAATAGAATTGGCTTGACTATATCGAAAACAATATAAAAAATATTTTTAAATTTTCAGCATTCGCTCTCCTTCATGTGTAGGTCTATCAAAGTAAACACGACTTTATAAGTCCGATGAAGTAAAATACAAAATGCGAATTTTTTCCATTTTGTCATAGATTTTTCTAAAATACACTGTTAGTGTTTATATATATATATATATATATATATATATATATATATAACACACTTGCTCAGTTAAATAAATAACAGTTCTGTACTTATTGCTGTGAACTCTGAATTAGTAATTCATATATATATAATCTTCCAAAGTAGTTTAGATGTCAATAAATCCACTGGACTATGGATAGCATTTTTGCTTCAGAATTGAATGTAACTCAAGTAATCCATACAATCTGAGTAAAAGCACGTAAAAGCACAACAACTAGTGGTAAAATTCAAAAACGAAAGTTGATTGACAAAAAAGTGTAAATATATATAAGTTCATAGCCTAAGTATGTTAAAAAGTAGCATTTTTTTCTTCTTTTACAAGCTGTGATTCTTCAGGACATTGCTAATCATGACTCTCTTCAACTTCCATTTTAATAAATTTTCTCTTTTTGTCATCTCTTCTTCTTTTTCTGTGCCTTGTCCCTTCAGGTCGTAAGCTATCATGGCCTTCCATGTCAAACCTATTCCTGGTGGCTCTGACCACACTTTCGCCTGTAACACCACTCAACCTCTGTTCTGTCATCCACCTGCTCCGGTTCTTCAAATATGTTATCTGCTGCTACTTTCCTTTATCTCTTTTTCTCTCTATCTGGCCTGTTAGTATCAGGTTCTCCAAGCCCTCCTTCCTTATTGCATGTCCCAGGAACTTTAGTTGTCTCTTTCTGATGCTTAATATTAATTTCCTTTTTGTTTCCATCCTTTCCAAAACCTCATCATTGCACACATGCTCAGTCCACAGTATCCACAGTATCCTTCTGTAGAACCTTATTTCAGCTGCTTCAAGTTTTTCCTTCATCTTTGATGATATTGTTCAGCATTCATTGCCATATTGAAGAACTAACATCACATAGCAATCTAGTATTCTCTTTGTTTCTAGTGAAAGTTTCCTGTGTCTTACTTTATTCAGCTTCTGAAACGCGTCCTTTGCCATTCCAATTTGCCTTCAGATCTGTGTGTTGCACTTACCGTCTTCTCTAAGAACACTTCCCATGTATTTAAATTTTTGTACCTGCTTGATTTTAGTGCCTCCCACCTGTATTTGGCATTTTGGGCTGCTCTTTTTGCTGATGACCATGTATTCGGTTTTATTGCAGTTTATTTGTAGTTGTTTTTTGTCACACTCTGCAGCTATCTTCTGTAGGAGGTCTTATAGTTTCCTTTCCATGTCTGCAATCAGCACTGTATCGCCTGCATACCATATGCTATTCAAAACGTGGCTTCCGATTAGAAATCCTAGCATAACATCTAGAGTACTTAAAATATTCTTACTGTACAAGTTGAATAGATATGGTGAAAAGACACATCCTTGTCTTATGCCACTTTCTATCTTTGAATATCTGCTGACTTCATTACCTATCTATATGCAGGCAGTTTTCTACCAGTAGATATTTCTTAATTACTCTTATGTCTTTCCTAAATATGTCAAGGCTGCTGAGCATCTCCATCAATTCTTTGTGGCGCATTTTGTTGAATGCCTTTGCATAATCGATAAAACATAGGTACAATTCCTTCTTCATTTGTATTGCCCATTCGGAGTACATCCTCATCATAAATATGACATTCCTTGTTCTGGTGTCTTTGACGAACCCGCAATGTTCTTGTCCTATCTCTGGCCTGATTCTGCTTCTTGCTCTATTCATCAGGATTTGGACAATCAGTTTTGTGACATGACTCATTAAGCTGATAGTTCAGTGGGGTTTGTATTCATTTGCACCTGGCTTCTTAGGCAGTGCTATGAAAATTGACTTACTTAGGTCATCTGGTATTACACCACTTATACATTTCATTTCTTATTTCCATAATTTTCTCTATACTGAATTCTTCCAGGGCTATCAGCAGCTCTATTACAATGCCTTCTGGACCAGCTTTATTTCTGTTCAGTTTGGTCATTGCAGCTTCTGCTTTGGACTTTAATATTTCTGGTTTGTCTTCATCTTTGTGTATTATTGGTTGCTCTCTCTTGTTGTAGTAAAGATCTTTTATATATTCTTCCCATCTTTGGAATATTTCCTCTTTCTCCAATATTATCATTCCATCCTTAGATTTTATACATCCTGTTGAGGAGCAGGTATTTTGTCCTGTCAGTTCTCTTATTTTTTTATGCATGACTGCTTTATTAGTACTGCTCAGTCTCTCTACTTCTACACCTTTGTCATTGAGCCATTCCTCTTTAGCCTGTCAGCATTCCTTCCTTATATCCTTGTGTAGTTTTCTGTATTCCATTCCATGTCTTTATTTCCTGTCTCCTTTACATCAAGAATTTCTTCAGTTATCCACACTTTTTTTCTTCTGATTTCCTTTGGGGCCATGTTGTTTGCTGATGTCACTATCACTTCCTTTAGTGAGTCCCATTTCGAGTGTCCTTTTCCAATTTGTTCTTCATATTTGTTTTTCACGCTGTTAGTGTATTTTTTATGAAGGTTGAGGTCATTCACGAGCATGTTATATTTCAGTTTTGGTGCCGTACTAAGCTTCTTCATTCTTTGGAGTTTCATCCTTAGTTTGCAGATGACTGGGATGTGCTTGCTTCCACAGCCGACACCTGGATAGTCTTTGCATTGGACCACTGCATTTCTGAATCTCTTATTTATGGTTATGTTGTCTATCTGGTTTTTCGTTTTGCCTCCTGGGCTTCTCCATGTCCATAGATGTCATGGGTGTTCTTGAAATCAGGTGTTAGTTATTAGTTATCTCCTACCCCTCTTTTTACCTATCTTGGCACTCAAGTCATCCATTATGATTATAATTTCTTGGCTTTTGCACTGAGCCTTGGCATTGTCCAGTATGGAGTAGAATGATTTGATTTCTTCCTCAATGCTAAGCCTAGTTGGTGCATAAACTACTATAATAGATATGTTGAAGGTTCTTCCTCTCAGTTTAACCAATAGGACTCTCTCGGAAAGCTGGCAGTATCCCAGAATGCATTTTTTCATTTCTTTGTACAGTATTAAGCCAACTCCTTTTTCATTATTTTTGCCTTCTGAATATATTAACCTCTGGTTGTTGTTGTTGATGGCTCCATTGTTAGGCCATCTGGTTTCACATATGCCCAAGATATTGATCTTCAGTCTGTCCATTTCTTGTTTGAAATTCTCTAGTTAACCACAGTTGTTGAGCATCCTGACATTCCACGACTCAAGGGTAATTCTTTCTTTGTTGTGCACAGTCGCAGGGTAATGGTCCAGAGACACCTGTTGCTCATGCAAGGGACAAATTTTGGAAAAAGTGTCCGCTTTACACCGTTGATGCTAACAGTCGCCATATGACTGTCAGGTGACACCTGTTGCCAATGTCTATCCTTACTGAGCAAGGAGCTGCTTCCTTTACAATTAACTCCCTTCACGCCATTGGTTTTCATATATTTGTTGTGAAAAGCCATGATTGAGTGGAAGGTATAGATAGTGGAGTGGTATCCTGTTGCCTTCTTCATGGTGATTTATTGAGACACAACCTCTAGTTAGCTGGCTGTTGATTCCTTAAGAGTTCTTCCACCCTTCGTAGGTTTAATTTTTTGCTCACATCCCGTTAAAAAAAAAATAAATAAAAATTTTAAAAAAAATGAATAATTAAAAATAAATTAATAAATTAAAAAAATAGGAAAAATAGAGCAGGTGAGAATGGAGTGGGTGGGAGATAGAATAAATTTTAAATATGTACTTAAGTTAAAATGACTAGTCATGTAGAGGAAGGTAATGTCAATTCCTCAGAGTAGCATTTTGTTACTAGTAGACAGAAAAAGCTTGAAATTTTTTTTTTGAATTTTCATAATTTTTCAAATAGAAACCTTCACTGACTTGCTTTGGATAACTTCATTAGTCACTCTTCAAGAGAAAGAGAGTGACAAGTAGGTGGTAGCAGGGGTAAAAATAGAACGCTATCTAATATTTTATATTGGGGAAAAAACTCATCAGTTTCATTTTAAATTAATGTTACTCTATTTCATTTAGAAACTATTGAGAAAAATAAATAAATATCTGAAAGGATAATCTTAAAACAAAACACTAAACATGGGTGATAGGGATTTTTTTAATCTGGTATTAATAAAGCATTTTAAAAAAAAACATTCATTATAGATTTGTAAAAAAAAAACTAGCAGAATAGCCCAGCATTGCTCGGGTGTAATGAAAGCTTTTATATATATATAATCGATTTTCTGCACTATTGTAAGAACTGCAACCTTGAAACTTCTGAATATCGTTTCTTATGTCTTTGTCTATGAGTGTATCAAATTTGATTAAAATCAAACCACTTCTTCTATAACCTGATTTTTTCAGTTATCGATTTTTGATATTTATCGAGGGTACCTCGACACAAAACCTAGCTAAGAACACTCGCAGACGCTTATAGTACAACTGTGTAAATTTTCAAGAAAATCAGTTCAGATGTTTTGGAGTCTATAGGTAACGGATATGCACACACACACACAAAGTTCCATTGATAAATAAGTTTAGATTTAGATATAGTATTAGTTTTCAATGAGTATTTAAAGCTGAAGAGAAAATGATGACTTTCAGGACATTAGACAAGTGATTATCTCTTCCCCGATTTCCATTATTTTGCTAGAAACAAAAATCACTTCTTCAATATGGCAGAATATGTGAATGCTAGACAATATCATCAAAGATGAAGGAAAAATTGTGAAGGAATTGAAATGTGGTTCTTCAGAAGGATGCTGCAGATATAGATCAAGCATATGAGCAATGATGAGGTTTTAGAAAGGATGGAAATAAAAAGGAAATAAATACTGACCCTCAGGAAGAGACAGCTAAAGTTCCTGAGGCATGCAGCGAGGAAGGAGGGCTTGGAGAACCTGATACTAACAAGCCAGACAGAGGGAAGTAGAGACGAGAAAAAAGTGTGTTACGTACTTGAATGGCCTGAGCAGGTGGATGGCAGAACGAGGGTTGCATGGTGTAACAGGAGAAAGCATGCTAAGAGCCACCAGAAATAGGGAGACATGGAAGGCCATGATCGCCTACGTCTCGAAAGGACAAGGCATATAGAAGAAATAAATATCTGAAAGGATAATCTTAAAACAAAACACTAAACATGGGTGATAGGGATTTTTTAACTCGTCTAAACTACCAAAAGGCAAGAACATCTGCAAAACAAAAGATTAGCATTTCATTACCAGTATGTAAAATGCTTGAAATTTTCTTTGAATTTTCATAATTTTCAAAGGCAGACCTTCACTGACTTGTTTTTCGATAACTTCACAATGGTCACTATTGAAATGACATGTAGTCACTCCTGAGAAAAAATATTTTGTACTAATTCATCTTCCAATATTTAGTGTTTCAGGCCATATATATTGGGTGTCTTGAGTATGTAAATTCGAAAGCAAGCCCAATGAAACCTGATATCATGAGAAGACAAAATTAATTGTAACTCGCATACTCGATGATCAGCAACCTTCAGAGTTAGTGGATAGGTTCTCATTCACCCCAATCAGGAAATATCCTTTATTGATGAGGGGGTTTTTTTACCTGGACCGTTACATTGTATATATATATATTTGAGTTGTGTTAATAGGGTAGGAAAAATATTATTAAGTTACAACTTAGCATAAGTCTGCATACCTAATTCCATGCAGAACATCCTGCTAGGGAGCCTATTAAGCAGAGCAAACATTGCAGACAGTTAATTTCACTTTTTTTCAGGTTCTTTGGTGGACAAAAGCTAGCTAAACGACTCTCTTCTCACTCATATTTAAGAATATATAGAGATTGGATGTAGGGGTAGCTAATCACCAAACTGTGACTAGAAGTACTGTGACTAGAATTAACTAAATTTTTTTTTATATTTGCAAAAGTTTTCGCTATTGTTATTAAAAGAATCTCTATTAAGCCTTATTGTGCCAAACATTTCCTCAAGCATGTTGCTTTGTCCTTCTTTCCTTCAAACTGTCCTATGAGTATCACATTTTCTAAGCACACTTTCCTCAATATGTGTCCTAAAAATTTCAAATCTTTATTTTTTAACATAATTACTTTGCTTTTAAATTGAGTGGTGAATATTATATATCTCATTCAAATATACACTGAAAATTTCTAATTAAAATTCAGCTAATAACTATGTATCAGATTACAGATGTTTTTAGCCACTCTTTTTTGTTAATACAAATGGCAACAACCAGATCTGTTCAATTGTAAATATTGATAACTGGAAGTTCAAAGAGGTTTATAAAACAAAATAAAGTTTCTTTTTTTATTTCGTTGTTATTGACCCTCTAGCATTCAACACACTCAGAACTACTTCAGAAATATCAGCTTTCACTGTTTCACTGTTTGCATGACTTCCGGCATTATTTGCAGTGATGTTGTCATGTATCATAATGGAATATACATGGAGTAAATTTGAACATTTAAGCCAATAAGCAAGGCAGCTTTTGAATGCTAAATGGATGTTTTGGATGTTGGGTGGCATGATGGTTATTGATACAGAAAATGGAATTGGCAAGCCGAGTTCAGATTTTGGCTGAAGCAGATTTTACATCTTTTTCAATATGATAAAATGGTAAAGCTTACTACACTTGGTGAGCAGGCAGTCAAGAGAAGACTGAGTTAAAACTGTTGCTGAGTCAATAAGTAAATACACTATTAATTTTCCAAAGACCAGTCATGTCAATGGAAATTTTAGAGATATTGAAAGAAAAAGAAACTGTAAAGAGTCATAATTGCCTAAATCATGAAAGATGAGTCATTTAAAATCTACTTTTAAATTTATCTTAATCTGTAAATTTAAACACAAACGACTAATAAACATTTGTAAAAGTGAAAGTAAAGTTATCCATTTTAGAAAATTGATTTTCCCTTTAATTTTTTCAGTTATTCTTTAGATAATAAACCTGAAATATTAATATGCATATAAAACTTATATTATTAGCAGCCACTGTAAAAATAAGTTTCACTAGGCAGGCTGCTGTTATCAGCAGGTTTGCCCAAGAGGAGGTCATTTATTATGAAAAGCTGATTGTTTCCAGTGGGTATAGCTATAAAGTTTATAGCTACACCTGCTGAATTTAAGCGATGACATTTTCCTAAGAATAGAACATACCCATCTGCTTTGAAATAATTTATCTCAAAGAATGAAAACAAAATGGCAACAAATTCTGTTTTCATATATTCACTGAAAGAATTTCGTTTATTAAGACAGATTTAATTATGGATCAACTGTAGTGTAATGGTTTGGAATGAGAGATCAGAGGGCCAAGTTCAAATACCAGCTGAGTTTTATACATATACTTACAGCAAATTCAGTTTTTATAGGCAAGAATCCATCTTTTATCTCCCAGGAGAACAGGATAGAGATGGTTTGATTTAATCAGGCTACTTTGCCCTAGATATACCACTGCTACTGCAGTTATAATACATGTAGTACCTAATGGGTTATGGGATGATGTGATTGTGAATCATGAAAATAAGAGATTTTATTTTTTTTAAATATGTTATATAAAAATTAGTGTACAGAGGCTAATTTTGTAGTTGAGACATGGTGGAGTAATGGATGGTTGCTCTGATTAAAGAATTGGAGAGCCAAGTTCAAATTCCAGGTGAGTTAGTTACATTCACATTTTTTAAAGTCCTGTCACTCCAAGCAAGATGTTAGTTAACTCATAACTGGAGGGAAGAGATGGATTAATATCTTTCTCAAGGGTATTTGCACATAAGTGAATGCAATGAATTCAACTTGAATTCGAACTCGGCTCCCCGATTTATCGTTCCAAGCCAATATCCACTACACCACAATGCACATAAGGGGTTACAGTGAGAGAAAAACTGGGCACAGGGGGTATTGAAGGAAAAATAAAAGTTAAATGAGGTTCCACAAGATAGAAGATGAATTTCATTTTTTTGAGATTGTAGCTATCAAGGAAGCAAGTAAACAGAAGGGAGTTTCAAAGGCAGGAATTGCAAGAAAAGAAACTACTTGAGTAGAAGTGGCAGTTAAATTTAACCATTTCAACAGTAAAATAGTGAGACTTAGATGCCAATCTAGTAAAATGTCTAAATTTGCATGGTTGAGATACAAGGGATAAAAGCTTTATTTATTTATAGAAAAAACAGAGGGAGGCCATATCACATTAGTGAGAAAGTGACAGAACTCCATAAAGTACCTAATTTCCCCAGTCATGCTCTATCTATACAAGAATCAGATCAGACCAATGATAGAGTATTACAACCATGTCTGGGCTGGGGCTACCCATTTCTCACTATCCATCTTTGACAAAGTTCAAAAGCATCTACACAGTCTTGTAGATAAAGAATTTTTCCAACTTACAACCCATTTCATACAAACAAAACATTGCTAGCGTCTCGCTACTCTATTATGATTTCTATGATAAGCTACATCCCTTAGTTCCACCAGTCCAGACTTTCACAGCTGGAATCTGCCATGCTTCGTACACAGGTTTGATTCATCCTCTTATATTCCATTAGTAAAGAGGAAGTTCCATCTGGACAGTTTCTGCTCCAAAATTATTACTTTGTTGAAGAATGACCTGAGTGAATGCTTCTCTGAACACTACAATCATGACCTCTTCAAGTCTTGAATCAACCTTTATATATCCTACATATCCTCATAATATACACTTTTTACTTCTGTAGATGTGAACAAAGTTGTGGGTTTTGTGTGTATCTTAAATTAAATTCTTTATATAAAAAAAAGAAGATAGAAGAAGCCTACAAATAAACTTGCGTTTTTGCTATGAATATTTATTCATTTTTTGTAACAAGAGAAAGGATGTTAAAAGCTACAAGAGATAAAGAGATGTGGAAGGCTATACTTGCCTTTGTGTATATTTCTGAGATGAGGTAGTATTTACAGTATTTACATTATCTGGACTATTGTACTCACCTTTGTTACCATTTGTATAATGTTTTGGCCATTGTACAATCACTGGGGTATATCATTCTTATTCCTTGCCTAGATCCTCTTCTAGTAGTCATGAGTTATCTCCCTCTAACCGTGTAAGTTACTTGTTCACCACTGCTGTACTTACTACTGAACTTACTACTCTTTGGGTCAAGTCACTGGAACTATGCCCGAATAGTGTAAATACTGCCATTATTGCCTACATCGTGAAAAGAACCAGCACATAAGATGCTGGCAGTATTGAAATAAACTTAAAAGGTCTCTTGGGTATGTCCATTTTCCTTTTAAAAAATCTAATGAAAGCAAGCATATGAATGGCTGAACATGGTTGAGCTCTATTCAGAATGACTTTGAGTTAGGAAGATGAAGTATGACAATTTTTAATTTTTGTTCTGAGATAATTTATGGGAAACAAAGATATGAATGGGTAAATATGGTTGAGCTCAAGTCAGCCTAATACTGACTTAGGAAGACCAAGTTTGCAAACTTTTCTTTTAGGTTCTCAGATAATTTATGGCAGGTAAGGATATGAAAAGGTAAAGCTGGTTGAGCACAAATCAGCTTCCCACTGAATTGAGCCAAATCTCTACTTGATGAGCAGGGATTCTGAAAACATATCCAAACGATCTTGTTGCTAATTAGAAAGAATTCAATCATCAGTGGACTCAGGAAATTATAATTCAGTGGTTTATGCTTCACATCTTGAAGCCATGAGGAGAAAGAGAAAGTTTCTGTTCTTTCCGAAAGTGGGTTCATAAACTTGCATATATGACCAGAAACCATTTCTGGTTTCTTTATAACTTGCATCATAAGAAAATAAATTAATTTTTCATTTATTATTATTATTATTTTATTTATTGGTTTTATTTTCTTTTCTCTATGCTCCCTCCCCTACACCCATAAAACAAGCTCATTCAATAACTCTCTACCTTGAATCACAGAATTATTGGTTGAATCACAGAATTATTTAAAATCTGTGATAAAAAAGGATAAAAATTATAGTTATTTTTTTTTTCAATCGTATCACCCCGAGCAAGGCAGTAATGCCACTGATATGCAGGGGGCTACATGAGTGTAAAAAGATGAATTAGAAGAGAGTGAAGAGGAAGACAAACCAGTTAGAAAGAAGCAATAAGAAGGATGGGAATACAGGTATGATGACAGTTTCAAAGATTGAGAGAAAGGAAAGGATATATGGGATGGGGAAAGAACTAGAGTCAAGTGGTTAATAGATGAGTATTGACATTGCATTTAAATTCCTGGAGGTTGTAGATGTCAGGAAAGCAAGAATATGGAAGCGAGTTCCACAGGAGAGAAGTGCAAGAGAAGAAGCTGCAGGAGTAGAATTGTCATTCGCATTTGGTTAATCTAACTGTGAATGGGTGGGACCGGTTGCCAGTCTGGTTGCACAAGTAAACACCTGTTGAGGAGGCACCAGTGACTTATTAGATTAGTTTCAATAGAGATAATTAATTTAGACATTTCAACCAAGTAATCAGAGCTATGCTACATAACATGACTGAAAATTTAGTATCCTCTCTATCATAATAAAGCTGTTGTGTATTTATTTGCACTTCCATACAAACAAATAAATATGTCGGTTGTTCACACCATTTCATTAATTTTCGGGATATTTTATGTTTACATTTGTTGATATTACAAAACACTTTCAGAGCAGAGATAGTTATTTATGTAGATGCAAAAATTGTGTTTGGCTTGATTTAACTTCAATTAGACTGTGGAATCATTCATGATCAAGAGGTCTAAAATACATCAGATAATTTGGTGGCTTCCCCTATGTTGTTAGGGGTTGCTGGTTCGAATCTTGCTGAATGACACATATTTTTGTAACAAAATTTATTGTAAATAATCAGGTTGATAGAAATAAATATAAATCCAGATAAAGAGGACCCAAGGATTTTGAGTTCACTGGCATTTACTTTTTTATAAAAACTGCTCTATATAATAAATATTGTCAAGCAAAATATAATCATATAATTATGAATTAAAAGTACACGGAAATTTCTGTGTTTCAAGATTTCTATTTAGTCATCAGGCAACGTTGGATGTTGGTTGTTGGTTGTTATAAAGATTTACATTTAAATACAAACAACAATCAGTTTGCTATTTATGTATGTGGGAAGATATAAAATTTATGCATGTTTTCTTTTTAACTAATTAGAATAAAGATTCACTTTGAAATTTGGCCAGTAGTTTCTATTTTTAGGGAATACATACATTCTTTTTTCTTTTGTTCATTCCTAACAGTCAATATGTCAACCTACTTTTAACCTAATTTTATTTTTTTATTTTATTTTTATGGCTTCTCACTACATCCTTAGAAATAAATATATAAATATACTATTTGATTAAAACAAAATATCCACTCAAATATGAATATCAATTAAAATTACTGTTCAAACAAATAAATTATATATATGTATATATATATATATATATATATATATATATATATGTGTGTGTGTGTGTGTGTGTGTGTGTTGATGTATCCCACCTGTCATCCTCATTGGGAGAGAGACAATAGCAAAGAAGCGTTGGCTCATATCATTGGAGAGACAATAATGAGGCAGTGTCAGTTCAATTTATTCTCTTTACTAACCCCCACCAACATGCCACACACAACTGAACCAAGTATCAGAAAAGAGGCTTTCCATTCCTATCCACACCGCCTGATGAGACATTGAAGTTTCAATGTCGAAACAAATGTACTATTTGTAGTGGATATATATAAAAAAAATTATGTGCATGTTCTAAAATATAATTTATAATAAATATTCACAGCTCTATATATATTATATATTGAGCACTGTTTTAAATTAATGTTTTGGACGTTGTAAAAATTTTTTTCTTTGTTCTGTATTCACTTGGATATATGTATATATATATATATATATATATACACTGCCGACCATAAGTTTGGGACCATTTCATTTTTAGCAGAATCAAATTCGCCGAGTTTATATTGTTTTTTATTCTTATGCAGATGTCAAGTCAAAAAAGTATTCTTTTCAACTTGAAAGTAAACATTTACTCAACTTGCTACTTGACGCCTCTTATTGTCATCAAGTTTTTACCAAAAATTCAGATTTATTCAGATATTATAATTATGGTATAATTTATTTTTGTAAACCATATTACTACGGTATAAATGGCAAGGAAGAAATAGAAAAAGAGCTCAGGTTGAAATTCTTTCAAAAGAAGGGTATTCTGAACATGTTATCGCTAAAAAATTAAGCCTATCAAAAAACGGCATGCATTATTGCCTTCAATGACTTCGGGAAACTGAGTTAAATATTGACAGAAAAAGATCAGGTAGGCCCAGAGTAACATCTATTGTAGAGGATAGGCACTTAATCATATCTAGCAAGAGGAATAGAAGAAAAACCGCTTGGGAATTAACAATTGAAATGAATTCTACTCGGCAACATCCAGTATCTGTTACTACTGTTAAGAGACAACTTCATTCTGCTGGGCTTAAAGGCTGTGTAGCAGTTAAGAAACCACTATTAAAGGAGAATAAGGAATAAAATTGATCGTACAGTTCAAAACAAACTTCCTAAAAATGAACAAATGTTGTTTAAATGCTTGCAGGATGCTTGGAAATCACTTTCACCAACTTATTTTTACTAAGTTACTAAAAAAAATGCCAAGAATTTGTTCTGCAGTAATAAAGGCTCATGGTGGTTTCTTCAATGAAAAGAAAATATGAATTAACTTTAATTAAATTTGAAATTACTCTATGTTAATTTTGGTTTTAATTATTGTATAATTATGAGCAACAATGAAATATGTCTATATTTATTCTTCTAAGACATAAAATTTGTTATTTCTTTCTCTTAGAGAATAAATCTAAGTGGTCCCAAACTTATGGTCGGTAGTGTATATATATATATGTATATATTTGCATTCTGTCATGCTGTAGGGTTTGGATTATTTTGTTTTCTTTTTCTTATGTCTTAATTGTAGGTACATCAATATATATATTGCCATAATTTTAGATGGCATATTGATATCAATATTTTGTCATCCTTGCATTTACAGTACAGTACAAAAGTATTAGGACAAGAACTATTTTATCTTTTATGAGGCATCAAAATAACTTTTAAAATCACCCCTGTCCTAACCAGTAGTGTGAAAAGTATTAGGACAGGGGTGATTTTCCTAAAAACCTTCACTGAAATTAAATACAGGGTGAAAAGCCAAAACTTTCTAAGAAAAAAGGAAAAGAAAGGAAGGCTTTGGAATTTGAATTGGCCCCCACAAAGCCCTGATCTCAATCCTACTGAACATCTATGAGATATTTAGATAAAAAAATTGATAAATCTAATGTTACTTTGCAAGGCACACTTTGAGAACAAATACAAGCTGCTTGGCAGGAGATAGCATTTTATACATTGAAGAAGCTTGTGATTCAATGCCTGACAGAATGAAGGCTGTGATCAAAACAAAAGGCTATTATACTAAATATTAAATTTATTTTGTAACATGTAATTTTTCTTGTTAAAGCATTTGTTGTATAAATCAAATAAAATTACTTTAATTAAATTGTTAATTTTCTTTCAATATACCTCATAAAAGATAAAATAGTTCTTGTCTTAATACTTTTGCATAGTACTGTATACACACAAAAAGAAGCTGAGATACCATTAGATACATTGAAGAAGCTTGTAATGTCAATACCTGACAGAATGAAGGCTATGATCAAAGCAAAAAGCTATTATACTAAATATTAAATTTATTTTGTAACAAGTATTTTTTTCTTGTTAAAGCATTTGTTGAGTAAATCAAATAAAATTACTTTAATTAAATTGTTTATTTTCTGTCAATATGCCTCATAAAAGATAAAATAGTTCTTGTCTTAATTATTTTTGCACAGTACTGTATATATATATTGAATCGCAAACTATGATCTGAAATTGGAATGTAGGTAGTGACAGCAAATAACCTGAATCCACCATAAAATTTACAATGAGGAATTAGTAAATATCAAACACTTCCAATACCTCAGTATGGTTTCATTATTCATAAGACTTCTTGAGTTTAGTAAGCACTTCATTGAAGTCTTTGACAGATTTAATGATGAATTTGGATCTCTTATGGCAGCTTTTTCCTTCACATCAGTCCATTGTAATCTAATGCTATTTGATTCCCAAGGAATGGGTTGCTGATGTTAAAGTTTTTCAGGGTATGACATCTGTTGCAGTATTTCATCAAAAGTGATAAAATTATTATAATTTGTATAATTATCAAAATATAATGATAAAAGAAGTATTTTCACAATATTTATATTTCAACATTATCACTTTCCTTTTCAGTGCACTATTATTGTTATTATTATGTAATTGTGTAAGCATTGAGATGTTTGTTTTTTTAGCATCTTTCAGAAAATACAAACTTTGCTTTTTTTGTGATCTGAATTAAAGGGTTTTCAAACAGAATAGTTATCATGAAAGAAATGGAAACCTAGATAGATGATATAAATGCTGATACAAGTGGAAAGAAAGAATATATTGAAATTCTAGGGATACAGTAATGTCAGTGAGCATGAGAAAAAATCTATGAAAGCTAGGGAGAAGTAGTGAGTAGATGTTAATTGGCAATGGACATTGTATGGCATTTTGTTGAATGAGAATTTATTTGTTCATTTCACAAAATCTATAAATTGAAGAGTTTTAAACTCACAACTTGTTGTGAATTCTTGTTAAGAAACCACACAAAATAATAAATAACAAAAGCAGATATGAAGATAGAAAAAGTAAGTTATATTGAACAAAAATATACAACCTGGAACACGAGTTAATCAATTCAGGAATACCAGGAATACTATTAGTGAGAATTAATATATACAGTCTTGTAGTGAAGAAGTATGTCCGGGTAATGTGTCTATATCCTTACTGACCAACTAAGCAGCTCTACAACTAATCAACTCTACCACTATATTTAGTTCTCCCTCCCAGTAAGGGCAACATGTGACACATGGTCAGTTTATGACTGGGATTTCCGGGCTATATGCCCCGGCCAAAAAATGGCTGTCTATTTTTGCCCAGTCGTGCTTCTACCCTTCGGCGGAATCACGACTGGGTTATTGCTCTCTGCTCGGAAGCAGAGAGCACCCTCTGCCCGAAGGCAGAGAGCTGACAGTGTCATAGTAGCGGTTGCAAGGCAACTCTACCACTGCTACTTTCTGTATAGGCAGGATAATATATGCACATCGGCGAGTCCATTCTAGTATCCAACAAGGGGTGATCCCCAACACAACTGATGACAAATCCGATATTCATGATATTTTGGCTGTTGTACTTCAAGTGATTGGAATTTATTTTGATCACTGTGGTATATCGTTCTTGTTCTATGCATCATACTACTTCTGGATGTTTTAGTTATCTCTATTTAAATCTCTCTAATCCAACTCTTTTTTTTAAGTCACAGGATCCAACCAATGCTTTTATCTACTGGGCCATGTATCCTTCAGGATATCAGTGTATGAATTTCAGGGACTTATAAATCTAATCTCTCAGTAATCATTTTTTACCAAAGCTCATATTACAATCTTGATGTTTGTAATTGTTTTCTTCTAGCACTTCATATTACTAGATCCTCATATTGTATTCATTTCTATAATTCGCTGGCTTAGAAGATTTTTGTGGCCCAGCCTATGCACTGGTTCCTTAAGTTTTCAATAACCAACTACAGCAAAAACTTAGAGAGTTCAGTTAAATGAAGATAACAAAGATGTGCAGAAGTGGTATGACTAATGGAATGAGAACAATCTACTCCAGTGATCAAAATAAAGGCTTCAGTTCAAAATTCCAATCACCTGAAGAAGGTCAGAGCATAAAACAGTTGAAATGTTGTGAATCTGGCAATGAAGATTAGGAAAACAGTCAAAACAATGTAAATAATTACAATACCTCTTCTCGAAAATATAGACAGACAAATCAGTTTTCTACTTGTTTATGTAATGGGACATTCTATCAAATCCTAATATTCTATAAAATCCTGATAGTCTCTATTTGCTACTTGGAGGCGCCAAAAGAGATTCTTGCTTTGGATCTTACTATTCTGGAATGTTCATTATCAATGTATAAGACTCATTGTTTGTCACAAAGTCACTATCAATTTCATCTCAGCAGTCGGAATCTGTCTATTTTTGAGACAGCTGAAAGCAAAATGAATAACCTGTTTATAAATAATTGTAACCCAATACGAAGCAACAAACTTATCCAGTAATTCCATGCTTTCTTTTAGGAACAGACACAAGAAGATTTCCATTCCTAATTTTAATATTGCTCAGGCTCTTTATGCATCAACTTTGTACTATTTATGGACTGCTTAGCAATAATTAGTTTGAAATAATACAGTCAAATTAATGGAGGCTGTTTCTAATCCTGTCAACCTTTGTCAACCAAGAATATTGACTCGAACTTGCCACAGCAATGGACAAACAATTACAATTAACTAAGATTCCACCAATGATTATTCTTTCATTCTCATCATTCTTAGCATCTATCCTTTTGGCTAATTAGTCTTGAATGCTCTTTGTAAAAGTGACAAGGGGAAGATGGCATTAGAGGAATAAATGAAAATGAGCATTTTCTGGACTGATTTCTTTATTTTAGATAGTATTTCATTATTCTTTATTTTTTAAGATCATGGAAATGGAGATAGTGTCACTAATCAATTTTGGCAATTTGTTATTGTGGTTGAATGTCTTATTTTTTATTTTTTCAATATTTTTTCAACTGTCTCGCCTAATCATTAAAGCAAAGTCTACATTTAACCAGAAGATATATCAGGATTTTCAGAAAGTAATTATGCATTTCATTATGATAAATTATGAGTCAACCAAACAAAACAGAACCAAGGTCAAATGATAGGAAATTGCACCAAGAATTAGTTTAACATTTTTCTATGAATGCATGTAGTTCATAGTATAGTTCAGAATTTAATTACTAAAACATTCAAAGAGGGAATTGGAATTCCTCATAAGCTTTAGGTTGAGAGCTAAACACACCATTTTAATTGGAAATACTTTCAAAGAAGGAATTGGAGTTCCTCATAAACTTTTGGTTCAGAACTAAACACACAATTTTCCATTCAGAGTTTAATTGGAAATATCTTCAAAGAGGGAACTGCAGTTCCTCATGAAATTTGGTTCAGAATTAAGCACACCATTTTCCGTTCAAAATTTAATTGGGAATACTTTCAAAGATTGAACTGGAGTTCTTCATAAGCTTTTAGTTGAGAACTAAACACCATTTCTGTTCAGAGTTCAATTGCAAAAACTTTCAAAGATGGAAGTGGAATTCCTTATAAGCTTTTTGTTTATAACTAAATATACCATTTTCCATTCAGAGTTTAATTGGGTAAACTTTCAAAGACGAAACTGGAGTTCCTCATACCTTTCCAATAGCAGTCTTTTTAATCAGAAATGCCAACCTTTCATTTCTTGTATTGTATCATTATAAATTTTACATGGAATTTGCATGTCAACAGAAAAAGTAAAAAAAAAAATCACTGTGGTTACCATAAAATGAAAAACCAGTAGCAACAGCAAAAACTCCATCCAGAGTTGTTACTTTGCATCTGGTGGAATATAAAAAGCATCATCTATTACAAGCTACTAAAATATGAATAAGCCATCACTGCAGACATTTATCACCAGCAACTTGATTGAGTAAATGAAGCATTGCATTGAAAGTGCCCTGCTTTGGTAAGCAGAAAAAGTATTATTCTCCTACATGGCAATACAAGAGCATGCTATACAAAAGAACCCCAATGAAAAATAAGTTTGGTAGTATAGGTGACTCTTCTACAACTTCCATACTTGCCTGTTTGCGTACATACATATTTCTGTTTCTTTCAATTACTGGAAAATTTCATAAGTGGCAGAGTATTCAGAAATAAGGAAGTTGAAAACAATTTTTCTGACTATATTCAAGGAAAGACTTGGATTTCTTTAAACTTGGAATAAAAAATATTCCTTTCTTTCTGTTTAAACATAAACACGGCTAACTAAACTGTTGTGGTCTGTTAGGGCCAGGAAGAAAAACATGGAAACAAGACAGTAAGTTAAACCAGTGTATTTGAATAACAGAAGATATGTACAAAATAAGCGTTATTAGTCAGCAGATAGAAGTGTTCATCTGAACTGTCAAGTTACACTGCATCTTGACTGCCTCCTTTTATCATTGTCATCCTGTAGCCTTGGCCAAGATAGATCTCACTACACCCTTCCAGTATTCCCTGTGCATTTGAAACCCTGGTGCAGTTTATAGCAAAATTCATAATCTTGTCAAATAGCTAAATACTTAATGCTTCACCAGGGCTACCAGGGTGTTCTTATTGTGACACCAATACTGGATGGGTTGCCTCCAAGGAAAGTGACAGATTAATATCTTTCCGAAGAATACCAGTGCTTAAGTGAATGCAGGGTACTGGAATTCGAATTCGGCTCAACGATTTCTCCACAACACACATCCGTCACTTAATGCTGACTTCCCAAGTGGTCACCCATCAAGTACTGACCAGGCTCACGTTGCTTAACTTTGGTGATCGAACAAGCACCGGTGTATTCAATGTGATATGCCATAAGCATATCACATTGAATACACCGGTTCTTGTTTTAAATACTAACCTGCAAGACTTCCTAAAGGAAGTCTCACAGGTTAGTATTTATGAAGGAGGAAGAGTTCATTCCAATGTAGATAGGGCACCATAACATAAACAATAAGTGTACTCTCTCTATCATCATCCTAATCATCAAGACTAAATGATAAGTGTATTGTCATCATCATCATTTCCTTTTTGTCATTGAAAATAAAGATGATTATATTTTTGATAAATATATTTAAATATAATTTACTCTAAATTTTGTTTTATATTCCTTTCTGATTTAGCATCATTGTTTTTTAACAGCATATTTACTGGCATAGAGCCACATCACAGTAAAACACTGCTTTCAGTTAAGTAGCATCAAGCCTGGTCAGTACTTAGATGAGTGACAATGATTATATAGCAAAATGGTTAAGGTTGAAGCCAGAATCTATCCTACATGATAATAATTGTAAATTGTTCTGGGACTTCAGTGACCAACTGACTGACTGAAGCAAGAATACTTCATCAAAGATTTACCAAGAAAATGATTCACTTCTAGATTTGAAGCTACTTTTTAGATTTGAAGCTCCATTTTTTAAATTAAAAAAAAATATGCAAGAAGAAAAAATATAATAAGGAGGCTAAAAAAGTAACTAAATTGGAAAAGGATAAGAAATTTCTTTGGGCAAAGAAGAACCAAGAACAATCACAAGTTTCTTTTCATGATTTGAAATCGGCAAGAAAGAACACTGGAAAGAAGTACTGCATTATACTTGAGTATTATCATAAGATCTAAATCTAATCTATCTAAACTTATTTATAAATGGAACTTTGTCTGTGTGTGTGTCCGTTACCTATGGACTCCGAAACGGCTGAACCGATTTTCTTGAAAATTTACACAGTTGTACTATAAGCATCTGCGAGTGTTCTTAGCTAGGTTTTGTGTCAAGGTACCCCTGATAAATATCGAAAATTGATAATCAAAAGAATCAGGTTACAGAAGGCGTGATCCAATTTTAATCAAATTTGATACACTCATAGACAAAGACATAAGAAATGATATTCAGAAGTTTCAAGGATGCAGTTCTTACAATAATGCAGAAAATCTATAATATATATATATATATATATAAAAGGCAAGATGTTTGTGTGTGTGTCTGTTTATCTGCCTGTATGTCTGTATTTTTTCAGCCCTTTTACTTGAGTTTTTGCTTTGGGTTTGGCTCTAAGTAGGTATAATTGTAGTTCTTAGTCTCAGCCATGATGCCATTTACTCAGAGGAGTTATTTAGCCTTCAAAATTCAGTTTACGACAAAAAAACTTATTTGATATCGATACCAGGAAATCAAAATTTGACTTACATCCATTCATTATTCTTTCTGTCTACAGTTTTGCTTTAACTGAAAACAACTATTGCTTTTTAGTCTTTTGTGCCAACGTCCAAAGAGTCTAAGCTCCAGAACCATGGATTGGTTTTAAAGCTTTCATTACACTCGAGCAACACCGGGCTATCCTGCTAGTTTTTAATAAAAATTAAGGGTCAGACTATACCAAGTTGATATTTTTGAATAGGTTAAAAATCATGCTTTGAAATACCAGGTGCTTTAAGCTTGGACGTGCCAGTTGTGTAATGGATAATAACTGTAATTGTTAATCTAAGAATTAAGTTCCAATTCAAATTGGGTTTGTTATATTCACTTATGTGCAAATACTCTTGACAAAAGAATATGTGTTAATGTGTTAATCAACCATGTGTTAATTCATAAGACTTGTATCATTAAATCTTTATTATCACTAAAGTAAATCTTGAAATCTAAAAGTATTTAGGGGTTGTTTTGCCCAACACTGCAAGTTCCTAGAAAACCAAGAACATACTTTTTCAAACCTCATGGATTGGCACTGCAGAATCACAAATAAAGAATTGTATCAGATAATAGAAACCCTATCACTTATGAAGTTTCAGTAGCAGTGACAACAAAAATGGATAGCACATGTAACACAAAAAGAGAATAATGACATAATTAACACGGTGACAATTCACACTATCACTAACAAAAATCAAGAAATAAAGTTCCTATCAGTAATGGAAAGAGTAACAACAGCTATTGTACTTAAGACATCTACTTTCCTGAAAAATTGTTTTAATAGAAAGATTTTATAAATTGAGTATTACTATCTGCTCTGTCAATGAATTCTGAATGTTTCCTTTTAAGGAAACATCTCATATTACCTTTACTGTTATCATTTTTGAGATCAGTTCTTATAAAGGGTTTCGAAGCTGGTAGAAACTCTTAGCAAGGACAATTCTTCTTTGAACATATTATAACTGATTTTATATCCTTCCTGGTAAGATATCATTACTTTGTAAACACCTTAATATTAAAATAAATTTTAATGATATTTGTTGTTTTATAATTCTGGTAAAATAAAATTACTTTCTGAACCCTTTTCAGTAAAATATGCAGTTAATAAGCAAACTATTTTATCTTCATCATTTTTTAAAGTTTTGCTCTGATCTTTATTAAGAGGGAATTATAAATTTGCTTATTAATTTCAGTTTTAAATTAATTAAATGCTTAATTTGAGTTACTTATATTTACTCAGTAGAATTAATTTCTGAACTTATATTTTAAATATTTTTTGCAATTTTTATAAAAAAATTTTTTTATCATTTTACCACAAGAAAAGTAATGATGCCATTAGGATGCAGGTGGCTTACAGGGAGTCAAAGAGAATGAAAATACTTTAGTGAAGCGGTTTAAGGAAAGGACTATAAAGAACCAAGACCCAGGAAGATGTAAGATGCCAAATGATGGTGATATTGATAAGCTTACTGATTAGTCATGATGATGATGGTGATATGCTTACCATTTAGTCATGATAATGATGATGTTAATGGTATTATGCTTCCCATTTAATTATGATGATATTGATATGCTTACACTTTAGTCATGATGATGATGATGATGATGGTATGCTTATTGTTTAGTCATGGTGATGATGATGATGAAGATACACTTAATGTTTAGTAATGATGATAATGATAATGATGATGACAATACGTTTATCATTTAGTCTTGATGATTATGATAATGATAATGAGAGTACACTTACTGTTTATGTTATGGTGCTCTATCTACATTGGAATGAATGCTTCCTCCTTCATAAATACTAACCTATGAGACTTCCTAAAGGAGGCATCTGAGATGCTGTGTAACTTGACAGTTTGGATGGACACTTCTATCTACTGACTAATAACACTCTAATTTTGTATATATGTTCTGTTATTCCAATATACTGGTTCATCCTACCTTCTTGTTTTTGTGTTGTTCTTCTTGGTCCTAACAGGCAACAACAGCTAAGTTAACTGTGTTTATGTTTTTTCCAATAGAATTTTTAATCGTTTCACTCCACTAGAATGCAGGGGTTTTACAGGGAGTGAAAGAGAACACAGAGATCCGAAGGTAAATTGGCATGTGGTGAAGGAAGCATTTCAGAAGTTGAGTAAGGTATTAAGAAACAGGACAATTTTGCTAGAAACTAGGAAGAGAGTACTGGGTTGCTACGTGCTGTCCATCCTTCAATATGGCAGTGAATGCTGGACAATACTATCAAAGATGAAGGAAAAACTTGAAGCAACTGAAATGTGGTTCTACAGAAGGATGCTGCGAATATCATGGATCGAGCATGTGAGCAATGATGAAGGTCTTGGAAATGATGGAAAGAAAAAGGAAATTAATACTGAGCATCAGGAAGAGACAGCTGAAGTTCTTGGGACATGCAATGAGGAAGGATGGCTTAAAGAATCTGATACTAACAGGCCAGATAGAGGGAAAAAGAGACAGAGGAAAGCAATGGATAACATATTTGAAGGACCTTATCAGGTGGATGATGGAATGAGGATTGCGTGGTGTAACAAGAGAACGTGTGCTCAGAGCCACCAGGGATAGGGAAATGTGGAAATCCATGATCACCTACGTCCTGAAGGGACAAGGCAAATAGAAGTAAAAGAAGAAGAAGAAAAAGAAAAAGAAGAAGAAGAAGAAGAAGAAGAAGAAGAAAGAGAACAGGAAGACTTTAGTGAGGAGAAGTGAGAAAAGGACAATTGAGGAACAGGACCTGGGAAGACAGAAGATGGTGATTATCATTGTATTTAAATTTTTTGACAGGAAAGCAAGAAATCAGAATCAAGTTCCAAGTATGAGAGCTGTAATAAAAGAAACTGTTAGAATACCCTCTAGCTAGTTCAGCAATAAAGTGGTGAAATTTACTTGGCAATTTAGTCAGTCAGTTAAGTGCTATACGTGAAACACACTTGGGCAATCATGTCTCGAAAGAGACATGACTGACTGGGCAGAAGATTATCCTGCAGTAGGTTGCCATTGCTTTCTGCGGTAGACTCATTGCCGACCAAGGCTATAGAACCCAATCTGTCCTGTTATTTAACCCATAACTGGAGGGAAGAGACGGATTAATACCTTTCCCAAGGTAAGTGAATGCAATGAATTGCGCGTAAGTGAATACAATGGATTCAACTGGAATTCGAACTCGGCTCCCCGATTTCTCGTTCCGAGCCAATATCCACTGGACCATGCTTAAATCCATATAGTCAAAGCACTAAGGAAAGAAACTCATTAGAACAGTTGTCATTGATTTATTTGTAGAAAAGATAAAAGGAAGCAACATGCAGTCAATGAGTAAATGATGGAAGTGAAGATCTTCTTCATGATGTAGGCAATCGTGGACTTCCAGTTGACTCTGCCTCTTGGCGCTCTCAATAACTTTTCTCTTGGTATCTCCTCCAAGCCCCGCTCCGTCAACTATTTGCTTAGACCTAACAAGTATGTCTCGAGCTGCTTTCCCCTGTCTCTTCTTCCATTTATACGACCTGTGAGCATCAAGTTCTCCAGGCCTTCCTTCCTCATACGTGTCCCAATAACCTCATTTGTTTCTTCCTGATATTTATTATCAGTTTTCTTCTCATATGCATCCTTTCCAACACTTCATCATTGCACAGATGTTCTGTCCATGGGTATCCTCAGCATCCTTCTGTGAAACCACACCTCTGCTGCCTCAAGCCTAGGTCAAAATTGACCTCATAACAGTACTTCTTTGAATTTTGTCAAGGACCTCAAGTTAACTGCTTTTTGTATTTCTTACATCTATAATGTAGAATAGAAAGAAAGCTCTTGTGAATCCTTCGTAAAATTCAGAATGTTGAATTAAAAAACTCCAAACACTTCAAATACCTTAACGTATTGATCAGTTATAACATTTAGTTTAAGAGATAAGCAAACTTCATGTATAATGTGACTCCTCAATTATTTTGTATTAATTTTAACTCTTCTAGAAAAAAATTAACACTGTATACTGTAACCATTCACTGGAAATGCATGATTTTGATTGATTGGTCGGTTGTTTTCTATGATTTATCAGCCCTTTGTAGCTTGTTCACAGCCAGAAAACATATTATGGTGAGATAATAATAGTTTTGTGATACAATACTTACTAATTAATCCATAGCTGGAGGAGAAACGTTGTGTATTCATACTTTTCCCAAAGGTACACTACCGGTTATAATTATTAGGCCACCCCAGTGTTTTAAAAAATGATTTTCAGACTAGCAAAATTACAATATATATATGTATCTCAATTCATTTCATCACTGGCATTTTAAGTTTATCTCCCTTTACTCTTACAATCAAATTTATCTTATACACCATGACCTGATTTTCTTTTGGTTAGCTGAGATAAACCTCAAAAAAAATCCCCCCACCTTAATTGTCTGGATTTGGTAAAAAATTGTGTTGTTTTTTAAGCTTCTATATATAATATAATTCCTAACAGTAAAAACATATTTAACTGCCTGACAAAGTGCTAATAAGATAGTATCAAAACACAATGGCTTTTGTGTTGTAATAAACTATATTTTATTATAAACTTATAATAAAAACATTAACATATACACTACCCACCAGAATTATTAGGCTGCACAAGTGTCTTTAAAAGACGTATTTCCTACTATTAGTATATATTGCCAAGTAAATAATTGTAAATAAAAATAGAATGGTTCTTTTGTTAATACTGCACAATGATATGGGCATCAAATGAATTTATAAATATTTAATAATTACCTATATTTCAGTTTCATCAATGAAAGAATGATGAAAATTTAGGGTCATTCGGACGAGTTCATCTTTGCTTCCTTGCCTTATAAAATTTTGCAAATAGTAATAACAAAAGAACCATTCTATTTTCATTTGGCAATAAATACAAAAAATAGTATGACATACATCATTTCTTTTTAAAAAAAACTTGGGTGGCCTAATAATTATGGCCAGTAGTGTATTTGCATGTAAGTGAAAATAACAAACCCAACTTAAATTGAAACTTGGTTCCCCAATTAACAATTAAAAGCCATTATCTATTACACCACCCATACATCCAAACTTACAGCAACTGGTATTACCAAGCATGATTTTTACCCTATTCAAAAATATTAACTGTGTATAGTATGACCCTCTATTTTTTTTTGTTAGTAAAAATCTGATGATAAAACCTTCTGATATAGCCAAGTATCTACAATACTGCTTTTCAAAGTTCTTTCTGGCTTATTTCTTGGTACTATAAAAATAACTGCCAATTCTTCTTGGTGTTGCTTTTACCAGTAAAATTACTCTCCCTTTTTGATTTAGTCACTATTTCAGTCTCCTTATCTAAATTCTGTTATATTTTTTCTTGCTCATTTTCTTTTTTTAATTTAAAGTGAGGCAATCTGGGAGCATAGCCACACCTATAAGCGAACATATATTTCTTATTTTCCTGGTAAATCTTTGGTGAACTATTCTTGCTTCAATCAGATAGTCTGTTTGCTCACTGAAATCCCAGAACAATTTACAGTTCTTATCATGTAAAATAGATTCTGGTTTCAGTTTTAACCATTTTGCTATGTAATCATCATCATTTGTGGAGCTTGCAGAGGATTACACTTACCAATCCAATTATTCCTGCACCTGCAGTCTCTTTGGGCCAAATTTATGCGTTCACAGATTAGATCAGCTTTTGTGATAATCTTTCCTACAACAAATCTATCACCAAAGCTCCTTTCTCTTCATTATAATAATATAAACTATCATTGTTGTTTTTGTTATCATTTAGTATGGGGCTTGTTGAGACTCTCAGGTTTTACACAAAAACGGAATTTCTCCTGTTATGAAATAATTCAAAATTCTAAATTTGACCGATAAAATGTAACCGCAATTTCTACTCCAACAGCTTCTTTTCTCACACTTCCCGACTATGGAATTCCCTTCCACATGATTGCTTCGCCAACAGCTACAATCTCCAGGAGTTTAAATGTAAGGTCAATAGACACCTCCTAACACACTAACTCACATCCATTCTCTCAAACACTCTTCCCATCTACCCAACCCTCAGCCTTGGTACCCTTACCAGTCTATCACCCTCCTTATGACATTTCCTATATCTAACCACTCTTTCTCTTTACCTTACCCTATGTAACCCCTTGCACAGTAGTGGCGGTGGAATGCCTTGCTTGGGGTGAAATGATTAAAAAAAAAAGCAGTAAAAATAAAAGAATCAGCAATAATGTTTCTATGATATCTCAATTCTCTTAAACTGTTATATGATGAGAGGCAATTTTTAAAAATATTTCTAAGAAGAAATGGGATTTACGTTTTATCATAAAAGTCCAGGTGATGGAGTTTATTCCAGATATCCATTCTTTGAGTCCATTTCTAAAGTTTTTTTATTTGATATGGGATATTCAATCTTGAGTTTTCAAAAAGTGAATGTTAACATTGGTTCTTCTTCAATGTTCCAAATCCTTTCAGGACATAAGCAATCATTGCTCCACATAATTTCCTGTCTTTTTCACTCTTAGCAAAGGCTGTACTTAACTATTATGTCATATCAATTCTTCTATATGGCAGTGAATGCTGGAAAGTTTTTTCACTAAGGAAGAAAAGACTTGAAGCAATATAAATGTGGTTCTACAGATGGATGCTGAGAATACTATTGATTGAAGATGTGAGCAATGACAAAATTTTATAGAAAATGTAAAAAATGACACATACTTAGCAGTAGAAAGAGACAGTTGAAATTTCTAGAATATATAATGAGAAAATTTTCTATGGAATTAGAATAGAGTAGTGAGAGGCTCATCACATCCTACCTATGGGAGAGAGGTCGGATAGTGGAAAATAATAGGACTCAGAGACATTTTTAAACTATCAAAACTGGAAAATAAAAACAAGGCTGCTTCCACCAAAATATACAACAGTACTCCATTTTTTAGCTTGATCTGATTCAAATTTCTGTTGAATACCTTGCATTCACTTACACACAAATACAAATAGGAAATTTAATATTCACAGGTAAAATTAAAAGCAAGAAAGAAAGAAGAAAGCAGTATGTAAGTGGTTAGTAGAACAGAATTTTGGAGAGAAAGCAAAAGAGTTACAGGAATTGCTAACCTCTACCATTATAAGAATCAATCAGTCAGTTAATTGCTATATGTGATACATGCTTTAGACTATCATGTCTCTTTTGAGACATGCTTGACTGGGCAGAAAATTATCTCACAGTAAGTTGCCATTGCTTTCTGCGGTAGACTGGTTGCCAGCCAAGACTATGAAACCCAATCTGTCCTTATTATTTAACCCATAACTGGAGGGAAGTGATGGATTAGTACCTTTCTCAAGGGTATTTGTGTGTAAGTAAATGCAAGAAATTCAACTGGAATTTGAATCAGATCAAGCTAAAAATGAAATACTGTTGTCATATTTTGGTGTGAGCTGCTTTGTTTTTATTTTCCAGTTTTGATAGAGTTTAAAAATGTCTTTGAGTCTATTATTTTCCACTATCCGACCTCTCTCCCATAGGTAGATTGTGATGAGCCTCTCACTACTCTATTCTAATTCCATGGAAAAAGCTCAAATAAAATGGTTCCTCCAAGTCTAACCTTCATGGCTAGGACTCACCATGCTCATCACATTGTAGCAAAACACTTATATTCACTCTGTATTCTGTTGGTGAGCAGTAAGTTTCACTCAAACAGCTTCTTCTTGCAAACCACTATCCTAGAAGTTGTTTCTCCCAACCACTACAGTTTTAACCTTTTTAAGTCAATTGTTATCTTACCCTCCTTTCCATATAAACTACCCCTTAACATGACATTGTACATTGAGTACCCCCCAGGTCTTGTACAGGGTGAACTTTTATGTTAAAAAAAAATTATTGTAGAGCGGTACATTCACCAAATTCCTGAGAGGACAAGGCATATAAAAGAAGAAGAAGAAAAGGGGGCAGTGGTGGCATAAATAGCTCTGGCAGTGACGGCTGCCCATAATGAACATATGACTTGAAAGTCATTCCAGGAACACTTCACTCTCTTCCAGCTCACAAACATGATTGCACATCTATAGGTCTTGTTGCATATGTTTCACACAGCAAACATAACTCAGTTCTGGCAAGTCCAGAAAGGTGCCCAGATAGATATATTCACATAAAATATTTTTTTGGTAAAAAATAGCATTTGCAAACATTTTGTTCTTTTATTATTAATAGCTGAAAACAAGAAAAATATTTTTGTCTCTTAAAAAATAATTTTATGGAAACAATTTGCACCTAAAATATGTTCTATGTGTCATAGCAATTCTTCCTTGGAGACTCTCCAGGAAGAAATTTTTTCCTTCTTGTTTTTACTATTAATTAGTTCTAAAATTATTGTATATGACTAATGTCAAAAAAAATAGATGTAGATGCACATAAGTGATGAAATTTTAAATGATAGCAGCATTTTAAAATAGACCTTTGTAACATTTTATTTTTTGTTGGTATATTATGAAGTTATGAAAAGTATTGGTATACTAGCAGTATAGCCCGGCATTGCTTGGGTGTAATGAAAGCTTTAAAACTAATTCATGGTCCTGGAGCTCAGATTCTTTGGACGTTGGCACAAAAGACTAAAAAGCAATAATTGTTTCCAGTTAAAGCAAAACCGTAGACTGAAAGAATAATGAATGGATGTAAGTCAAATTTTGATTTCCTGGTATTGATATCAAATAAGTTTTTTTCGTTGTAAACTGAATTTTGAAGGCTAAATAACTCCTCTGAGTAAATGGTATCATGGCTGAGACTAAGAACTACAATTATACCTACTTAGAGCCAAACCCGAAGCAAAAACTAAAATAAAAGGGCTGAAAAAATACAGACATACAGGCAGATACACAAACACACACACAAACATCTTGCCTTTTATATATATATATTATAGATTTTCTGCATTATTGTAAGAACTGCAACCTTGAAACTTCTGAATATCATTTCTTATGTCTTTGTCTATGAGTGTATAAAATTTGATTAAAATCAGACTACTTCTATTTTTTCGATGATCGATTTTCGATATTTATCAGGAGTACCTCGACACAAAACCTAGCTAAGAACACTCACAGATGCTTAGTACAACTTGTGTAGATTTTCAAGAAAATTTGGTTCGGCCATTTCAGAGTCCATAGGTAATACACACACACACACACACACACACACAGACAAAGTTCCATTTATAAATAAGTTTAGATAAATAGATAGGTATATGAACGTAATTAAATTGATTTAAAAACACATACAAGTAGCTGTACAAAGGAATATTTTAAATCTTTTGACAAATATTTCACCCAAGCAAGGCAGGAGTGTCACTTGTATGCAGGATTTACAGAGAGAGAGAAAAAAAAAACAGGCTACAGGAGATGCTTAAAAAAAAATGAGAGATTAATGAGATTTGGGGAAGTGGATGTGATTTAGGGAGTTAGCAAATTGCAATTACATTGCCTTTAAACTTTTAGAGATTGTAGCTCTCAGGGAAGCAAGTATACAAAAGGAAGTTCCATAAGTCAGAAGAGCAAGAAAAGAAATTGCTGAAGTAGAACTAGTGGTTACATTTGACTATTTTGATAATACTTCACCTTCCAAAATATAGACAGATAAAACAGTTTGATAAAGAGAATTAGAAGCAAATATATGAGCAGATAAAAATCTCATTAAATAAAAAAAGGACAGCCACTGGTGCACAAAGGGTTACAGTGAGAGAAGAAACAGGGTACAGGGGATGTTGAAGAAAGAATAAGAGGTGGAAAAGATTAAAACTTTTGAAATTGTAGCTATCAGGGAATGAAGCATAAGAAAAGAAGTTCTACAGGCTGAAAGTGCAAGAATAGAAACTGATAGAGTAGAAGTAACAGTTACAGGGAGAGAATAAAGAGAGTACAGTGAATACCTAAGAAAGGATAAGAGGCGGATGAGATTTAGGGAGGTAGAAGATGCAATTGACATTGCATTTAAACTTTTGGGGATTGTAGCTGTCAGGGAAGCAAGTATATAGAAGGAAGTCCTCCAGGTGGGAAATGCAAAGAAAAGAAACTGTTGGTGTAAAAGAGGAGGTTACATTTGATTATTTTGATGGTGAGACCTAGATGCCAATCAAGTAGCACAAGTAAATTCATGTGATTAGGGCACTAGGGAAAGAAGCCTGTGAAAGCAAAATCCATTAAAATATTTGTAAAAAAGACAGAAAGAAGTCACATCCTATAGGTGAGAAAGTGACTGAAGGTGAACTGCCAAGTTGGGATCAACTACATTTCAGATCATTCTTCAGGTATTGTAAAGAACCCCAAAATGAATAGCAAGCAATCTTGATTTTAACCAATATAGATCTGTACTTCAGCTAGTATGAATAACGTAGTTCATTTGCTATTATTAATTATGATAATAATTGATGATCGTGACATTGTTGTTCAATCAGACGTTTATTTTCTGCTATGAAAGAATCATTCACATGATAAACAGATGCAATAAAGATCTCGACATATTATCCAACACAGATGAGTACTTCAGCTAGTACAAGTAATGTCGTTCGTCTGTGATTATTAATGATGATAATAATTGATGATCATGACATTGTTGTTCAATGATATGTTTATTTTCTGTTATGAAAGAATCACTCACATGATAAACAGATGCAAGATCTCGACATATTATCCAACACAGATGAGTACTTCAGCTAGTACAAGTAATGTCGTTCGTCTGTGATTATTAATGATGATAATAATTGATGAACGTGACATTGTTGTTCAATCAAATGTTTATTTTCTGTTATGAAAGAATCACTCACATGATAAACAGATGCAATAAAGATCTCGACATATTATCCAACATAGATGAGTACTTCACCTAGTACAATTAATGTCGCTCGTCTGTGATTATTAATGATGATAATTATGATGATAGTAACATTGTTGTTTAATCAGGTGTTACATTTTTGTTATTGTTCTTTATTATCCTTTTAAAACTTAGTTTAACGATAGGAAATCACACAAAGAAACACAACACTGAAAACAAATTGGATATTCTAAAAAAAAACTCCAGTCATCATTTAATCGAAAATAAAATGAAGTATAAGATTTTTTTTTTTTGATTTGATCAAACACATTAAATCCTTGGCAACATGAAAACCAAACCAAACACTATTTTGAGATTTGATATTATGCCTTTGGCAGACTTCAGCCCATAAAAATGAAATGGCTGCACTAATCAAAATTCAACCGGTAGATCCCTTAAATAAACACAAAATTTTTCACTCTGTTCATTTGTTTGAAAAAGCAATGACTATTTATAGGAAGAGGAGAACAGTTAGTGTTAGTGGAGATTAGAAAGGAAAGTCATTTTCCAGTTGAACAGATCCTAAAGACCTGTAAAATGCCTGAGAAGAGAAAAGGTAATGGCAGCTTGTAGACTTAATAGTCAAACAAATGACAAGAGTGGAAATATAAAAAGAAGCTAACAGTCATACTACAAATAAACCAATTTCAACTCCTTAAATGGCAATAGTCAATACACATACTTACTTATATATTTATGTCTTCATGCAAAAATATAAGCTCAAATCAGAAAATAATCCCCTATTTTCCAGAAAAGTTCAGGTAAATGTATATTACAAATTTACATAAATTTCTGATGATAAAATCTTTGAATTTTGAATATATGCAAAAAATCAAACACACGCACACACATACACACACATATATTTTTAATCTGTTTGTTTAAAAATTATTTTTGATGGATACTTGTATTTATTCAGGTCAGTTGATGTAAAATAAATATACTGTTTGATTATAAAAAACAAAACATCTATTCAAATATGAATATATATTAATAATAATATTTAAACAAATAAAATTAAGATTATGTCAGAATTAATCCATTTTTTTAATGGACTTTGTAAAATTTTATATATATATACAATTATTAACCAGTTATTGATCAGAATTAAATTAGAGCAGTGTACAGTTGTATTAAAAAGTGTTCAATGCATATATAATGTAGAGCTTTTAATTATTTTCATTCAACTGACTTTCAAATATATATATATATATAGTCATCTGCAGACAGATTTGTTTTGCTGTATCACAGCTCATCGACTGAATTGGCGTCAGTTGGCGATTTTACCTCCAGGCTATGGATGCTCGGTAGAAGAAGGTAGACTTTTTAGCATATACATTATCATTATTGCAAATTGCCTTAAGACTCATGGTAGAAACTTAGGTTGCGTAATAACTCGTTTACAAATGGAAAATATTAAAAAATCCTACAATATAATAGCATTGAACACTTTTTAATACAAATGTGCACTAGTCTAATTTTATTATGACCAAAAACTAAGTAATTAAATAATCAATATATAATTGGAGTAGATAGACCAAACTATCGCCCGGTTCACACTCCACCCACATCTATTGTACAGGTGAAGAGGCTCATCCCTTGTTTCCTGTTTAGGATGCGGTTTCCGGTTTTCTCTTTTCAAATCTTCTCTTATGTAGCCTCCTGCACATCAGTGGCATTACCACCTTGCTTGGGGTGATATGATTAAAAAATATATATATATATATATATATATATATATATATATATGTATATATATAATCTTATAATTAAATTTGTTATACAATTAAAAATTAAAAATACATTGATTCTGCTTTGTTGGTGTTAGGTATATTCTTCAGAGAGATCCTGAAATTTATTTTACCCATATTGTTTTGTTGAAAAATAAATGTATACTGTGATCTATCAATGTGGGAGCAATATAAATCCAGGTAAAGAGGACCCAAGGTTTAACAATTTTGAGTTTTCTGGCATTTACTTTTATAATTAATACCAACAAAAGGGAATCAATATATTTTTAATCTTTTTTTAATCTTTAATTGTATAACAAATTTAATTATATAATTATATTATGCTCTACAATTTATAGTACTGAGCACTTTTTTAAAAAGAAGTAAATGCCAGAGAACTCAAAATCATAAAACCTGGCATATAATTTTAAGGTATGCTATAATTATAAGGAAAAGTGTTCAATATCAGAGACAGGTTGTATGTAAATACAAACATGGACTATAAGGTCAACAACAAGAGATGACAGGCTGATTCATGCTTGAATGCAATATTTAGGCTATGTGTGTTGTCTTTTGGCTGGACAATGGTCCTGGGTATGATGGGAAACTGCATCCGGCAGCCAGGCCTCTGATTGTGGAGGTTGTGAGGAGCATGGAACCACCTCTTAATTGCTGTTGTTCCCAGGTACACCCTGACCCGGAGTGGTAGGACCTGTTAGGATCCAAGCTATGGGCAAATAGTTAACTCCCAAACTGAGGTCAAAACACTATGAAAGTATAAAAAATAGACTTTAATAGAAATATGTGCATAAAATAAACTTTTATAGAAAAATATGCATTTTTTGAAAAAATATATTACCAACAATTTTTAAGAAAAAATTGCCATAATACATAATTTTTACCAGCAATACATTTTTGAATATAAAACTAGAAATCATTTTCAATTTCTAAAATAAAAATGAAAAATAAAATAAAATTTTTCATCAAAATCTGGATAAATCAAATTTCTCACGACAACTGAACATTAAAAGAATACCTAATGTTGTAGAGGAACATCCCATCCTACCTCGTAATGGATATGGTCCAGTCTATAAAAAACTGTAACTGAGGGCATACGTCAGTATACGTCACTAGACTGACATATACATCATAGGTGGAAACATTTTCTACTTGATCGTTATTCCTGTTACTATGCGTTGATTGTTCTTGTACGTCTATTGGTTTATTGTACTGTGGTATAATAAATCTCTTCTACTCTATCTTCAGTGTTAAGTATTATTCTTATACTATTCTTTTCCCTGATATTCCTTCCCAGGATATATCACCTAAAAACCCCATTTTTTAAAAAATAACCCACAGGGGTTGATATACCGTTAAATAAAACTGAAACTCAATTGGCTGGACAATATATGCTGATCAATAGTGCATTATGTGTATTAAGGTCTATTGTTTTGTTTTTTCTTATTATAACTGTTACACCTCAAACTGCCACTGGTTGCATGAGAGGAAAGCAACAAAAAAAGGATAAGAGAAAGATGGGAATCAAGGAGATAAAAGATGGCAATTGACATTGCATTTAAACTTTTGGAGATAATCCTTTGAACTTTGTTTAGATGAATGGTAGGAGCACCAAACTAAATGTGGTAACAATATTCAATGCATGGATGAATGATAGATTTGTATATGTGCAAGATGGAATTTTGACTATCCTGATACTAATTGCATGAGCAGTAATACTTGTTTCAAATTATTCTAGGATTTATTGGATACAAATAATTGTGGATCCAAATATGGTTATGTGTTTTGCTTTTTTTTATTATTACACTCCAAGCAAAGTGGGAAGGCCATTGAAAAGACTGGGTATAAGGGGTATATTGAAAAAAGAATAAAGAGATGAACGGGATTCAAAGGATAAAAGATAGCAATTGACACTGCATTTAAGTTTTTGAAGATTGGAGTTATCAGGGAAGCAGCTAAATGGAAAAGAGTTTCACAGAGTGGAAGTGTGAGAAAAGAAACTTTTAATGTAGAAGTACAAGTTACACTTAATTATTTCAATGGTTATAGAATATGGCCTGGAGCCAATCTAGTAATATACATAAGTTCATGTATTATGAGGACAAGGGAAAAACTTCACCAGAGCAGCTGTCATGGAAATATTTGTAGAAAAGACAGAGGGATGCCACGTCATGTTAGTGAGATGTCAAGATGATAAATAGCAGGAACACCAGACCAGATATAGCAATAATATTTAATGCATGGATAATAGATTTATGAATGTGCATGATGGAATATGACAAGAAACACTTTCTTGCATGACACAGTGGCCCACCCTAGCAATAGATACAGCTATTGATTTGATATTTTTCCATTTCAGGTCATTTGAAAAAGTGAGGTGAAGTAGGCACAGAGTGTCACTCTTCAGGAGATTAGCATCAGACATACTGATAATAAGCAGAAAGATTTCACTATGGCAGTTAAAGGAGAACAGTTTTTTGGGGGGCATTAAAATTTATCAGCCAATTCCTGCCCTAGTTAACCACTGATTGTAGATCCTTTTAAAGAGGCTCTGCCAGGTTTAATTTATCAGCTCTGATAGATTTCCTTTTGAGACTGTAGTAAATGGTAGTGTCATCTGCATAAATGCCTAATTGAGAACTGATGACATCAGGATGAATCATGGATGAAGATCAGCAGTGCAGGACTCAAGATAAGGATCTGGGGGATCTGTAAGACATTCATTTTACAATTTGATAAGAATGTTTAGATTAACTCAAACAAGTGTCCTGGAATAACATAGTCTTGAACCTTGTGTAGCCTTATACAGAAAAAATATGAAGACCAGAAATATTGAAAAATGAAGTAAAAGTACCACTGGCCATATTGAATAGGAACAAAGCAGCAGGATATGAGAATATTGTAATAGAGATGCTGATGTCTTTAGATGGCTTTGGCATAGACAGACTCACAGGAATAATGAATGAAATCTACAACAGTGGTGATATACTGGAGGATCTAATCATATCAATTTTCATAGCACTATCCAAGAAGCCACGTGCAAAGGAATGTGAACTTCACTGAATAATCAACTTAATGAGTCACATTACAGAACTCATCATCCAGATTCTAATTAACAGAGCACACGGCAGAATTGGCCCAGAGATAGGACAAGAACAGTGTGTGTCTGTTAAAGATATTGGAACAAGAAACGTGATATTCATGCTCAGAATGCTGTCTGAAAGAGCAATACAAATGCAGAAAGACCTTCATCTGTGCTTTATAGACTATGCAGAATCATTTGACAAAGTACACCATAAAGACTTATTCGAGATACTCAGCAGCCTCAACATTTTTGGAAAAAACATTAGGATATTCAAAAATCTATACTGGTAGCAAACCGCTTGCATACAGATAGAAAATAAGTTCAGCAGGTATACAAAAATAGAAAAATGCAGAAGACAAGGGTGTGTTTTCTCACCAGATCTATTCAACTTGTACAACAAAACAATTCTGAGAGAAATTAAATCTTTGCCAGGATTTATCCTTGGCAGCCAAATCTCAACAATATAAGATATGTGAATGACATGACTGTGGACGAGGCTGTTCAGAAACCATTTATAATTTTACTAGCATGTAGTAGTAAGTCATCATGACTGGGATTTTGGGCCTATTGGCTTTATTCAATTGCTGAGCCTGGTAGATTATTTGCTCTCTCTCAGACTCTTGGAAGAATATGAACCTTAGGTTAACTCTGTTAGTGTTGAAAAATAAGAAAAAGTTTCTAAAGAGGTGCCTGCATAAAATTTTCTTTGTTTCTAGTAAAATTTTCCTGTGTGTTAGTACTTTACTCAGCTTCTGGAACGCATCCTTTGCCATGCCAATTCGCCTTTGGATCTCTGTGAGGGCTGATAAAACCAAGGATTGTAGTTCATCTGAAAACTTTCCACAGAAATCGCAAAAGAGTGATGTGAGGCTTATGTCATTTTATCTGTGAAAAAGGTGTTGTAGGATGAAAACTAATTTGTCACCAACAAAACACAGGTAGCTTTTGCACATTATTAAGAGTGGACATCTGCCCATATATGGCAGCAGTACTTCCTTTTTTAGCCTGATCTGACTAAATTTAACAATGTTGTGAGCCTGAATTAAATTTTTTGTTATAAGAGATGTAAATATTTATGTAAAATAGGTTTATCCATTTTGGCATATTTATTAAGGGTAAAGTATGTTTCACAACATTTATAACAATACCCAGTAAAACCTTTACAAAATTGTGTTTTTGCTTGAGTTATAAATACTATTCAATCTGCTGTACAAGTAGATACCAGAAAACCCACAGAATCATTCAGTTTGCATTGCCATTTTTATATGTGTTTGTAGCATACAGACTAGTATAAAAAAAAAAAAAGGAAATTTAGAATTTTTGAGGATAAGAGGGGCAAGAAATTAAATTACCTTAAACAAACAAACTTTTTAGTTTCTGGTGGTAAGATCTGATAAGGTAATTTAATTTATGACTCTGCTTATCTTCAAAAATCTCAACGCATCTTCTTTAAAAACAGCTTTGTCTGTTTTTCTGACCTGGAGAGGAAAAACAACAGATGTTTGGTGAAACATGTTATTTATAGCTTTTCCATGCTGTCTCATCATCTCACCCATTGTTGTTTATACAACCCATACTCACATTCATTGATTAGTTGATATGCAAACCAAAGGAATAAAAATGTTAAATCTAGATTATATATGTGTAATATAGTATGCAAAGAGGTACTGTAGCTTTATCATCATTTGTAGCTATGGCCGTGATGTGACATGGACAAATTATAACATCTTTTCAATGTGGATTGCTTTTTTGGGGCCAGGCAGAATAAGCACTTTCTTATGCAACAGTAGCAAAAGAATACTATAAAAATATTATAACCAGATAGTAACTGAAATGATAATGCTAGCTAGTTTCTAATAAACACTTGGTATTCATTGATGGAGCAGCCAGTCTGTTGAAATTTCTCAAATCTTTCTCTTATAATAATTTTTCAGAAAAAAGGGTTCCTCAAGTCCAGTAACTCTTTCTTGTATTGATAAGGGCTTCCTTTCTTGTCTTTAGTTTGGAGGAGTCTGAAACAGCAGAATCTTGATTATGTCATTATTCAGTCTTTGAGTTACATATGCTTACCATTTTAGTTGTTACTGTTTCTGAAAGTCCTCAAGTTAAGTAGTTTCTGTTACAGTTCTTTGTTTGGGATTTTGCAATGCCAATTAATGTTCAAAGAAGTATGGTTTTGTCTTTGTAGAAACATGCAATGTTAAGTGAAACTACTCCTAGCATGATTTATTCTATGTTCTGTTTTCGTTAATTTGTGGGATCAACTTCCAAGCTTTTTGGATCACTATAATCTTAACTTGTTCAAGTCTTGGATCAACTGTTATCTTCCTCACATAACCTCATAAACTGTGCCTCCCACACTGTAAACCTCTACCCTGAGTGGCTTTTTAGCCTTGTATCAGTGAATATCATGCAAAAAATTTGTTGTAACTGATTCATGGTATTGGATGTGTTTAGTATTTACTAATTTCACACCCTGAATTTATATGATGAAGTCACGGTATATACCAAATGCTATAAGAATAATCTTGAGCAAAAATTCAACAACATATATCAAGTTTTTACAAAATAGGACTCAAGAGAAACTTTTCCAAAACAGAAACTATGATCTTCTATTGAAATGAAAGCAAAGATTTTGATCCACTAACTTTTACCATTATTGAAGCTGCTTCATCATTCCTTCATGTCAAAACTTGGCATCTTTTTGGGTGTTGAACTAATCAAAATTGTTTTTACAGGCTTCCAGAGAATTGAAGTTCTTACCATCAAGAAGGGAGTTTTGTAGAAATCAAAATAAATGGTTATCTAAAGTTCAAATTAAGGTCTATTAATGCCATCCCAGCCAAGCTGTATCAATTTCTATCAGGTTTGCAAAGATTTGTGAGGTCCGGAATTGTCTAAATAAAAACAACACTAATCTGATTGACCATTTCCAGATGCAGTTAATCTTTGCTGACTTCAATAAATCCCATTGAGAATATCACTTGTCTAAATTCAATGAAGAGCATCTGTGTTTTTTTTTTGTTTTTTTTGCAGACTGGCTTTTAGTGTCATTAACTGTAATTCAGTTCATTTTCCCCAGAACATTTTTCACTCCATATTTTTGTAAACAATCAAGTTTTCTTGTTTTTGTTGTTTTGACCAGAGAATCACAGTTGAAAAGACAGTCAATTAAATTGTTTCTCTTAAAATGGGAGGCACCCAAACATCATATTCGAATATTTACAAATGCCTTGGAATGTTCAAATGAGATATGTAGAATATCTCTGTGATATCTCATGTGCTACCTGGATTTGTCTTCTTGGTCTTCCAGATCAAAATTTTTATTAATAAACCTAGTGATGACTAGTCTCGGCTATAGCAGCATCCCCATAAATGGCACATGTGCTTTTTGTGGTTTGTAGAAAGCTTTTCTTTCTAGAAATAAAAGAGCATGAAAGACAAAAATGTATCACATTTCTCTCTATTTTCTAAAATGCATAAACATTTAAAATTCACAATGCATACGTGGATAGAAAAGCAAATTAATATATATGCTGTAAATTTCATTCAAGAAAATAAAAGAAAACCATCTGTTCAAATGTTATTTATTGAAAAGTCTTATAAAATTTTGTTCTAACCTATTATAATTCTAGACTTAGACTGTAAATAAAGGAAAAGAAAGAAAGAAAACATGGTGTATAAAATTTGTGCTTGACATCCAGATGACCACAAGAAATTAATTCAGGGCTAAATCCACTACTTTTGATTCAAGGTTTCAAAAACAAATATAATCAATGTCTTTTAGAAAAGAGCCCTGCATTTCTCTGAATTGGCTGTTGAAGATCTTTAATTTCATTGGCCAAAATCTAAGTGGATAGGGAAAGGCTCTCAGTAAGCTTTGAATTTTGTAGACTTTTCAACATTGGTTCCAGTTGTGTTGACGCCAAACAGACAATGCCACAAACCCAAATGCTACCATGTTTATTCATTTTTTATCTTTACACTATTGAATATCCCAAGCAAAACTTTTAGGCTGTCATAACCAAAAGGGATTTCATTTTTGTTTTTTTTCCCCATTTGTTCTCTTTTGTTCAAGTGTTAGTAAACTGCAATGGGGAAAACAAATCAATTTGGTCCTCAGTCTAACTTTTTTCATTCATCTCTTCTTCTTTCCCTGTCATAATCTTCTTTCTTCTTTTCTTAAAGTTGTCTTTCTTATCCATTTTTTATTTGGATTGCATTCTTTATTTTTTGTTTTGAATATTTTACTTAATCAATTTTTTGTTATTGATTTTTTCTTTTTTCTCAGCTATCTTTTCTCTTATTTTCTTTTGCTAGTTTTTCGCTTTCTTATTTCTTTCTTGAGATAGATAGATAGATAGATAGATAGATAGATAGATAGATAGATAGATAGATAACATTGACTCTTTATACATCTCAAAATATGATTATATTATATATAATGTAATAATAATAATACCTCTTTCTGTATTACTCAGCACCTAAATCTCTCCATTTCTTTTCTCACTTTCTCCCCCCCTCTCTCTCTCTTTCTCTCTGACACAAACACAGAGTTCTTTTATTCACTGGTATTTTCTAAAATTTTTTTTTGGTTTCTTTTTCTCCTTTCCTTCAGGTGGTTTGTCTGCTGTTTTCTTTAATCAGTCACACGGTTTTAATTTTCTGTTTTGTTAATTTTTTTTCTGTTTTTTCCTTTTCTTTCACTCATTCATTCATTTATTTATTCATTCATTCTTTCTTTTGTAGATTATTATTTTTATTTTTTGTACTCTCACCTTTTTAGTTCTCATCTCTTCATACTGTTTTTTCTTTATTTCTTTCATTCATTCCTTTTCTTTCTTTATATATTTCTGTTTTTTCCTTTTCTTTCACTCATTCATTCATTTATTTATTCATTCATTCTTTCTTTTGTTGATTATTATTTTTATTTTTTGTACTCTCACCTTTTTAGTTCTCATCTCTTCATACTGTTTTTTCTTTATTTCTTTCATTCATTCCTTTTCTTTCTTTATATATTTCTGTTTTCCTTTTCTTTCACTCATTCATTCATTTATTTATTCATTCATTCTTTCTTTTGTTGATTATTATTTTTATTTTTTGTACTCTCACCTTTTTAGTTCTCATCTCTCCTTACTGTTTCTTTCTTGATTTCTTTCATTCATTCCTTTTCTTTCTTTATATATTTCTGTTTTCTCTCTCTTTCTTTCTGATGTCACTTCTTTTGCTTTCTGTCACTTTTTCCTTTATTTTTTCTGTAATTTTTTCTTTCTTTCTATCTTTTATAAATTTTTCTTTCTTTTTTCTTTTCTTTCTTCTGTCACATTTTCTTTCTTTCTTTTCTATCATTTTTTTGTCAATATTTTTTATATTTTCCTTTATTCTTTTTTCCAACTCTTTTCTTTCTTTCTGCTGTTACTTTCTTTTTTTCTCTCTTTCTTCTGTTTCTTTATTTTACTCTCTTTTTTTCTCACCTGCTTCTCTTGATCATTCTTTTTTTTCTTACTCTCAACTTCTTTATCTTTTTTCTAATCTCTCTTCACCATTCCTTCCTTCCTTTGTAAAATAGCTACTATTCTAAAGTACCATATAAATTCACATTTTTTTAAAAATCTCTCGATATTTTTTGCATCATCATTCTTTTCTGTTGGCATGTATTTTATTGTTCTATAAAAATACCAATGATTCAAGTATGATTCTTGTTATCTTGAGAGCATTGATAATTAAATAGATTTAGTTACTCAGGAGGAAATGCAATTAAGATCAAAACTGCATCAGCACCAAAAACAACAGGTTGCACAATATATTCCCAGATAAAGGCAGAACATGAACTGAAAAAGAAAAAGCTGAAGCCTTTTTTTTATCAATAAAGTTAAGAGCAAAGCCATATAAAGCAGCCTGATTCTGTGATTTTCTTTCTGTTTCATTTTTCATTTGAAAGGTTTCTTTCCTTTTAAGCTATTTCAGTCTTTGCAATTACTATTTCGTTCAACACTCCTTCTTTTCTGATATATGTTTATTTAGTCTATGTCATCATTCATTCCTCTTTTGTTTCTTACTACCACCTTTTACTTCTTTTTCTTCTATCTGCCATTGTAGTATGTGAGTCATGCCAAGAAAGCAGATTGTATGAATATCCGATAGAGACAGTTGGAAATAAAAAAGGGCTTAGAGAATTTGACACACACAAGACATAGTGAAAGCAAGGGACAGAAAGACACAGCAAGTAAACTATCTAACAAGCTTGCGTAAATGGATACAAAGAACAGTGAGGAGAGTAAAAAGGCAAACATTGCTATTGGCTACACAGAATATGAAGTTGTGGAGGGCTTTGACCAACTACCTAACAAATTTGTGTAACTGGATTGTAGAACAAACTGTTGGAAGGATACTAAAAAGCAAACATGTCTTTGAGCAACACAGAAAATAGGAAGTTATGGAGGGCCATGATAAACCTACCTAACAAGCTTGTGTAAATGATTGGTAAAAAAGAGTAGGAAGAATAATGACAAGATGAACACTGGATAACACTAGAAAGAAAAAAAATAGGTATAATCACCAACAATGGAACATAACACACAAAAATAACATAATATAAAAAATAACAAAGAAAAAGAAAAAGAAGTTATATTAAATACATACCAAGCTTGCCGTAAGAGACACTAAAATCTGTTTTGCTTTCAGTATCATATAAGATCATCAGAGAATCTAGGTGAATCAGCAGGTTGCACTGGAAGTTAACCTCATTGCCAACAAGTTCAACCTCATGCCTCACATGATGTCAGTGGTTTTCTACAACATTAAAACAGCTGGTCCCCTCACTTGTGCTTAGGATGTGCATATATGGTACAACTGCATGACAAACAGACATATAGTTGCTCTACCCAAGAGAGGAAATAACTTACATTCCTGCAAGATATAGATGCACATTCAAAGAAAGTTTGTAGTCTATACACTCACTTGCCAACATTCTTGTGAGAAGAAAAATCTATATTGGGAGAAATGCCACAAAGCCATACCCCTTCACAACAATATTAATTGACATAGTCTAGCGGTAAATAAACAATATGTATGGGAAATTTAGTCTTGTGTTTTTATTATCCCTTACAATGATAATGTTACACCATCTTCCTTCAGGATATGAATAATCATGACTTCCCCTCCCTTGTAGCTCTAAGCAATATTCGTTTTGTTACTATTTATCCCATTCTTCTGCTCCAACGAACTTAAGTCACTGGTGCCTCTGCAACAGGTGTTTACTCATGCAACCAGATTGGCAACTGGGTCCCACCCATTCACAGTTGGATTAACCAAATGCAGACGACAATTCTACTCCTGCAGCCTCTTCTCTCGCACTTCCCACCTGTGTACCTCACTTCCATATTCTTGCTTTCCTGACATCTACAACCTCCAAGAATTTAAATGCAATGTCAATACTCATCTATTAACCACTTAACTCTAGTTCTTTCACCACCCTGTATATCCTTTCCTTTCTCTCCAACTTTGCAACTGTCATCACACCTGTATTCCCACATCCTTCTCTTGCTCCTTTCCAACTGGTTCGTCTTCCTCTTCACTCTCTTCTACTTAATCTTTTTACTGTTATGTAGTCCCCTGCACATCAGTGGCATTACTGCCTTGCTCAGGGTGATATGATTAAAAAAAAATATTCCTACTGTAATCTATTTACACAAGTTTACTAGGTGAATTGTTTGCTGTTACTCTGTCCCTTTGCCAGCAATATGTCCTATGAGTACCAAATTTACCAAAGCCTCTTTCCTCATTATGTGTCCCAGAAATTTCAACTAACTCTGATGCTAAATAATAATAATATTCTTTTGCTGTTAATCTTTACTAATCCATAATACTCCCAGACTTTTTCTGTATAACCTCATCTCTGTTGCCTCAAGTCTCCTCTTTATCTTAGAAAAAATTGGTCAGCATTCACTACCACAGCAGTTCAGTTAATCTTTTTCATGTTTCTTAGTTAATTTTCTTGTTTCCTAACAATTCCTAACATTTTGGAAGGCAACTTTCACTGTTCCAATGAACTTTCAGTTGTCTGTATTATAATTGCAGTTGTCAGTTTATTATAACATTTCCCAGATAGTGTAATTCCTGTAATTGCTAATTTTTGACACATCTCACAGCTTGCATCTTGTGCTGTTTCTCTTGCTATCGAGTTCATAAATAAAAAATTGACTGTACACTTTTCTCCATTACACACACAGTTACCTGATATTCTAACTATTGGACAAGCAGTTCACATGGACAGGTTATTAACACGTGTATCAATGAAAATTTCATCTCTTTTTCCTTTTTCAGGCCATAATAATAGCATTTATCTCTTAGCATTCAACAAGAATTTGAGGTACAAAAACCACCAGACAGTTCTTGCATTTTTCCAAATAAATTTTCTGGACACTCATTACAGATATCTACATAAAAAAAACATACAAGAAAGAGTGTACACTTTGCTTATTCTTTAGCTTAACCTTTTGTTAGATTCAAATTTTGTTAGAGTTACTCAGGCCTAATTTGGGTAGTGCAAAGATAGATGTTTATTTATATAACACTTGGTAATGAATACTGAATGTTTCCTTTCTAATTATCATTTATTCATTCACTCTAAAACAATAAGAATCAACCCCCACTTTTTTCCTCCACATATACAAACATGTGATATAATACACTATTGGGCAAACAGTTCATGCAGACAGGTCATTAACACGTGCATCAACAAAAGTTCTATTTTCTTTTCTTTTTATGGCTGTAATAGTAAAATTTATCTTTTAGCACTCAACACAAATATGAGGTAAGTAAATCTAAGACACTTCTTGTATTTTTCCAAATAAATTATCTGGACACTCATTACACTCATCTATAAAACATACAAGAAAGAATATGCATTTTACTTATTCTTTATCTTATCATTCTATCAGATTCTGACCCATATTTGACCTACATTTGACCCCAAACTCACAATTTTATTCAGTATTACTCTTTCATTTCTCCAGCATCACATAATAACCAGATAATAAATAATACTTGCTTAGCGTCTTTTGAGTTTGTGGTTGAGTGATTACAATATTAGTAGTATTCTAGTTATGGGACCAGGGTTTGAATTTCGCCATGGTCAATTTGTCTGATTCTTGACAATATCAGTTTGGTCTGATGTTGCCATCATGCAAATATATATTTATATAAACCCATCCTCTTGGATGAAGATCGGCATATATAAATATACAAGGTTACATTATATATTATATAATCATATTTTGATATGAATGAAGAGTCAAAGTTATCTATCTATCTATCTATCTATCTATCTATCTATGTTTCTACATTAATATATAGCTTTTGCATAAAGCCTGCCAGGAGTTTCCTAGAGGGTTGTCGCATTGGTGCTACGGCTTTCATTGTAGTCTCAGACATGGTCGCAAATATACTGCTTCGCTTTTTTCCACTATAGGAGCGAAGCAGCATATTTGCAACCATGTCTGAGACTACAACGAAAGCCGTAGCACCAACGCGACAACCCTCTAGAAGAATTCCTGGCAGGCTTTATGCAGAAGCTGTATTCACTGGGTACAAGTGAGGTCTCAGAAACCAATATGAGCATACTGCTCTTTTGAAAATTGACGGTGTTTTTATATATATATATATATATATATATATATATATATATATAACTTATTATTTTGTATTATTTATTTTTAATTTCTATTTTTTAGTATTTGTTTATAAGATGAGGTAGTATTTACACAATTTACAATATTCGGGCTATTGTATGAAGAAGGCAAGAGCATACTTTGGCTGAAACATTAAAATGGCAATGAAGACGAGGACAATAGTGCAAATAATGTAAATAATGTTTTAATTTTTAATTCATATATTTTAATTTATTTTATTTCATGTTTATTTAGTTTGTCTTATTTTATTTTATTTTATTTTTATTTTTATTTATAATATTAGTTCTAATGGATTTACATGTTTGTATTTTTTTTTTATCTATCCTTTATTTTATGTTCTATGAATAATATTTCTGTTTGTGTATAGGATTTCATCATTTTTTTTAAATAAATGCCAGGGTATTTGAGCTGTAACATTGTAACCTATGCCAATATCTGTCTGAAATTCATTTCCTTTGCAAATTTAAAGTTTCTCTCTTTTAGCCATTTTCATTGGTGCTTTCCTCTCTACATTTTTTTAAATTATTTTTCCTTTCACTTTCTATTTCTTTTGTATCTTTCCTTTTCCTCTTTGTTTTCCTTTTGTTGATTTCTCATCTAAATTTTTTTCTCTTTTCACCCTCTTTCTCTCTTTCTCAATATCTTTCTACGTCATACAGAGAAAACAATGTTTTTCCAAAAATAAAAGGAAGCATTGTTTTCCTATAATCAAAAATTTTTTTTTAAATAAAGACGTTTATCATCATGGGTGTTAACTACCTGATGAGACATTATTCTTTCAATGTCAAAACAAAATGTACAATTTTGTGGTAGTTTGTAGTTTTTCACATGCTCTAATATAATAATTAATAATAAATATTCAATACTCTATTTTCATAGAGTTTTAAATTAATGTTTTGAATGATGCTATTTTATTCTTCATTCTTATTTATTTTGATATATATATATATATATATATATGTAAATATATATCTTGGGTGTAATGAAAGCTTTAAAACTAATCCATGGTCCTGGAGTTCAGACTCTTTGGATGTTGGCACGAAAGATTAAAAAGCAATAGTTGTTTCCAGTTAAAGCGAAATCATAAACTGAAAGAATAATGAATGGATGTTAGTCAAATTTTGATTTTTTGTTATCGATATCAAATAAGTTTTTTTCGCCGTAAACTGAATTTTGAAGGCTAAATAAGTTTTCTGAGTAAATGGTATCGTGGCTGAGACTAAGAACTACAATTACACCTACTTAGAGCCAAACCCGAAGCAAAAACTCAAGCAAAGGGCTGAAAAAATACAGACATACAGTCAGAAAATCAGACACACACAAACATCTTACTTTTTATATATATATATATATTATATATTTTCTGCACTATTGCAAGAACTGCAACCTTGAAACTTCTGAATATCATTTCTTATGTCTTTGTCTATGAGTGCATCAAATTTGATTAAAATCGGACTGCTCCTTCTATAACCCGATTTTTTCGATTATTGATTTTCGATATTTATTAGGGGTACCTCAACACAAAGCCTAGCTAAGAACACTCACAGACGCTTATAGTATAACTGTGTAAATTTTCAAGAAAATCGGTTCAGTCGTTTCAGAGTCTATAGGTAACGGACACACACACAAAGGCACACACACACACACACACACACACGGACAAATTTCTTGAAGGTTAGCATCTGTCATTTACTCATAAAAAATAGGGGAAAATTTTTTAGGGAATAATTTTTTAAGATTAGCTTTTCTTAGACTTTCCTCAAACCGATAAAGGTGTCAGAACTTTAAATTTTTTTTTTATTATTTTGTATTGTGGGGGTTCCTGCTTACAATATTAATATAGTATAAAACTGATTCCTAAAATTTTACAGAATAGTTGGTCTTGGTGTGAAAACAGATGTTATTTTTACAAAAATGATTTCTTTTACCGTTTAGCACTGCCTTATTGATATTATTTCCTTTTCCATTTCATTCTTTTTCAAGGCCTCTTAATTGCAGTATCCTTATTGTTAATTTCACTCAAAGTTGTTTTATGTAGCCATAACAGGATATGACAACACAACTATAAAATTTGAATGCAAGATCAGATTAACTTCAGTGGAAGGATAATATTTTGTACAGCAAATATAGACAATAGCAGCTTCATTTTAGAATCATTAAAATTTACAAGCCATTTCTTACCCTAGTCTACCACAGAGTAGAGGTCCTTCTTGAGATCAGCAGTGAGGTTTTCTTTGTTCACCTTGCCAGATTTATTACTGAGGTGGGAGTAAATAGCAGTGTCATCAGTGTAGATGCCTACTTGGGAATTGATCACATTTTTTTTTATGTGCTGTGTCAATTCATGACATAGATGATTATATCTGTCCACATCCTCCTCTTGCTTGTAGTTATTTATAAGTTTAGATACCCTGCCACCTTTGAAGTCATTTTCATTTTTATGATTTAATTTTAATAAATTTTAATGATTTTTATTTCTTTCCAATATATTCTTCAACTATCTAATTGTTGTATTATGACGAAGAATAAAACTTGAACCAAAATTGATGATCTTCTTCACAGAAGAACCAACAGACAGCCATATATTTATAAATTTTTTTTCTTCTGTGTTTAATGATGTGGTTTGTATGAAGCATAGGTTTAGTCTGAGGTATGCATGCACCCACTCAAGAGACTGTTGGCTGCTGCATTCATCTTCATTTTTTCTGGTCTCTGATCTAACTGACAGCTGAGCCTCCCTTGACATGAAGCATTTCCACTGCATTTTGTTACATTTCTAGTGCTTATTTCCTTGACCTTAACCTCTGTATGTCAAAACACAAACCCAACCAACACCTGGATATTTTGCACTCACTGACATTTCAAAACAATATTCAACTACTTTCAAATCTTACCGGCCTTGTGTCGATCAGTGTAACTACATGTCTGGGCAAAATTACACACTGCAACTATTCCTTCACCATGTATACATATGTGTGTGTGTGTGTGTGTGTGTGTGTGTGTGTGTGTGTGTGTGTGTGTGTGTGTGTGTGTGTGTGTGTATAATCTGTGTTTTAAATTTTAACTTTGCAAAAAAGAATTTAAAAAATATAAAACCGAAAAAATGAATGATTTCAAAAGAAAAGAAGCCCTATTCCAGACTATTCCACTACTGTTTTAGTGCAAGTGAGAGTTCTTGGTCTGGCAAATATAGCGTCAAATGGCATGTTTGTAATTCTTCATACATGGGGCAAAGATTTCACGAAGTGAACAGACCTGGCCTTAGAGAGTGATAAAGATAAATCAAAGATCAAATATTTTTTAATTAAAGAATAACAAATGTTTAATGAAATAATAAATATCTAGTTATTCTGGTAAATATCTAGTTATTCTTTATTTAAGCAAAAGGATTATTATCCTGCAATATTTACACATGTGTTTCTAAAAGAATGCTCCCCAAAATACAAAAAAATTGTTTTATAAACTAAGATCAATATGAAAATATCTGCAGCTTAACAATAAATTAAATAAAGTTCATATAAGTTATGCCTAATTCCACACTACTTTAAATAAATGTTCAGGAAGAAAGCTCCCATCAATACTGGAAAGAGCAATAACAGCTAATAGACTTGAGAAACCTGTTTCCATGAAAGTTTGTCTTAACAGAAACATTTTATGAATTACAACAGAAAAGAAAGCACCCATCAATACTGGAAAGAGCAATAACAGCTACTGGACTTGAGAAACCTATTTTCCTGAAAGATTGTTTTAAGAGAAAGATTTTATGAATTATGACTGAAAAGAAATCTTCCATTAATACTGGAAAGAGTGATAACAGCTACTGGACTTGGGAAACCTATTTTCCTGAAAGATTGTTTTAAGAGAAAGATTTTATGAATTACAACTGAAAAGAAAGCTCCTATCAATACTGGAAAGAGCAATAACAGCTACTGGACTTGAGAAACCTATTTTCCTGAAAAATTGTTTAAGAGAAAGTTTTTATGAATTACAAATAAAAAAAACTGCTCTCGTCAATCCTGGAAAGAGCAATAACAGCTGTTGAACTGTCAAAACCTATTTTCCTGAAAGACTGTTTTAAGAGAAATATTTTATGAATTAAAACTGAAGAGAGTACTAGCTGCACAGTCAATGAAGGAGAAGTGTTTAATTATAAGGAAAGAGTCAATATTAACATTGTTATCATTATATAACAGTTATATTAGTAGAAAATATAATACAGAAATCAAACTAATGGTGTGCATGGTGGAGTGGGTAGAACATTTGCTTTCTGACCATGAACCTAGGTTTGAATCTAACTATGGTCAATTTGTCAGGAAAGTTACTTCTTGATGTTATCAATCTGGATGAAACAATTCCACCATTCAGCACCTTTGGACAGTGTTTGAAAATCATACCATGGGTTGATCCAAGTCTTGTAAATGAAATTAGGTAGATGCAGCCCTTTGGTAGCTGTTGACTGCTGAGATTGCATAAAGTTTCAAGTCATTGTGACCAAAGTTTTGAGTATTCTGGCCTTAGCTAACCACCCTAAGAAGCAGGCCATCTTGGATATGAATGGCCGTCCATATTTAATTATGGGTTATTGAATGGAAAACTGGAAAAAATCTTTAGTTACACATTTATCCTTGAAGGAACTTCCTCAGACTAAATAACACGTCATTCAATATTTCCCAGGCCTGGCATATCGATGTCACCACTAATTAAAAATCCATATGATTTTTATGAAGTACTAACCTTCAAATGGCACATGACAAAATTTGGGCTCAGTCAGATTATTTTTACAAATTACTGTTATTTAAGTGAAGATACTGTTGTAAATTTTCAAAATAATGAAACAATCTGAATTTCAAGTGTTGATAAAACATTGCTTTCTGATGGGAAAAATACTGTTCAAGCAAAGTAATGATAAGTGTTATTCAGGCTCTGCTTCATTGAAAACAATGCCTAAGTATGCTGACTTTAAATGTGGTCATACACACACAAATGATGCTGAAAGCTCAGGTCACTCAAAATTGGCAGTTATCATGGGAAATACCAAAAAATCCACAAACTAGTTTTGGCCAATAGTAAATTAAGGTTGCTTGAGATACCAGAGGAGTTAACCATATCAGAAGGCAGTGTATTTACCATTTTGCATGAACATTTGTCAATGAGAAAGCTGTGTTCAAAGTGGGTGCCACATTTGCTCAGATTCAATGAAAAACAGTGTTGATGATTCAGAGCATTGCTTGCAACTGTTTCAAATGGCAAAAAATAATTGGGTCATCAAAGTAACATTAATGAATTTTTCTGTCGCACCTCTATTTTAACAACTTCATCTGTCAAACATGCAGAAGATATTGCCATGCAAAGATCTGATTGTTAGGCTACAATAATCTAAAAAAACTGAATTTTGACTAAACAAGACAGGTTTGGAATGAATGTTTCCAAAAGTTAACACTCTTGTGCAAATTCATGAATTGAAACAAAATGAATAATGTCCTCCTAGGATCTCTCACACTTTCCATGATTATATACATGATGTCTTTTTGCATTTTCCCTTAGATTTTGGAATGATGGATCCATTTTGTTTCTTTATCTAGATGACATGACTGACAGTTGAAAAGCTGATACCAACAATAACTACAATCTCTCTGTAAGGCTTGCTAGTGTGTTCATGTAGCATTACAATTTTCATAAGCTTCTTTGAAATAACATCATTCACAAAAATGGCCATAGGATAACTAATCAATAGTTGAGACAATAGTGTCTGGACATAATAAAATCTGATACAATCACAGATAACATAATATTTTTCAATGGCAAACAAATTTCATCATACACTTTAAAAATAGATTCATAATACTGCACACACTTGTAAATGACTTAATCTGAGGAAAAATAGAAATCAATTACACCCTGTCACTCCAGACTAAAACTGACTGTATTGTAACAGAAGGAAATTAAAGCAGTTGTTTCAATTAATTTGCACAAAGTTGTAATTAGTGGTTAAAAGTGTATCATTGAATTTTTATCATGTGGTTTCTATTGTTTTATCAAAATGCATAATTCAGGATAATTCTGGAGGAAAAGTGCCAAAAAATAATTGATTTGTCAAGGGTATATTAGTGAATTTGTCAGTTACACCTTTACACTTTACAGCTTCATCTGGCATACCTGCAGAGTCAGTTAAGTGACATACGTGGTACATGCTTGGACGATCATGTCTTGAAAGAGACATGGCTGACTGAGCAGTAGATTATCCTGCAGTAGCTTGCCATTGCTTTCTGCGGTAGACTGGTTGCTAACCAAGGTTATAGAACCCAATCTATCCTGTTATTTGACCCATAGCTGGAGCGAAGAGTACCTGCAGAGTACATTGCCCCAAAAAGAAATGGATTTGGGCCAAACTGGGTGCTACTAATTTCTTACGAGATAAACTGTTGCCTACTAATATTTCAAGGAACCATTAGTGTTTTGGAACTGTAACAAATGTATGAGTGAACGTTTGACAAAGCAAACATCATGGCGGTGGACACAAAAATGACAGCGCACGTGCATGACCAAACTGAGCGCAAAACCCGCATTCATTTGCATAACCGTATGCCTCGCTAGAATAAAAGCTGAGAGTTTGCGAGGGTAATGTTAGTTTTCAGTTTTGTAAATCTCACGCGTGTTGTTTGTTTCAGTGTCAACTGTGGTGTTTAACTGAAAAGAAGCAGAAACAGAAGAAGAAGAAGACTACGACTACAGAGAAGAAGTCGGAGAAGACAAAAACTACAGTAATTTCATGACAGAAAGATTTACAGGAACATATTCCTATTGGTCAGTGAAATAATTGTACCTCTAACCCTATTGTTTAAGTGTTTGAATCCCTACCTACATATGATATCTGTTTATTTTCTTACCTTTCTTTTGTCTATGTTCTTAATTCAATAAACCTGTACATATGACTTTTTTCTTTGAAATAGGTTCCATAACAAAAACAAACACTTTTTTTAGCAACATTTTCAGCAACATTTAATTTAATATGTCTTTACAGTTGATGTATCTCTAAAGATATGAGAAGTGCATCATAAGGTGCTTCTGTTGAACTTGCAAATTGGATAATCCAAGGCAGTTCTGGAATGAAGGGCGGCAAAAAATGATTAGTGGGTCAGGGATGTATTATAGAATTTTTATTATATCACTTCTATTGAACTGGCAAGTTAGATAATCCAGGGTCATTCTGGAATGAAGGGTGCCAAAAAATAATTAGTGGGTCAAAGGGGGAATTATGGAATTTTAAGTGACTTCAGTTTATTTTAAGGGATGAATAAGTTTCAGAATGAAGAGTACCAAAATAAATTAGTAGTCAGAGGTGTATTACTATATTTTTATAATGTGTTGTCAGTTGACCTGACATAATGGATAATCTAGGACAGTTCTGGAAAGAAGAATGTCAAAAATAATTATTTATATCGAATCCATTGCCAAATCTGCTGCTATGAAAGTCGGTTCTCTGTGCAGGGCCCGGAAGTTTATCCCACCTGCATCTATTCTGCACATATACAAATCTACCATCCGCCCGTGTATTGAATATTGCTGCCATATCTGGTCGGGTGCCCCTGCTGCTCTCCTTGGGCTTCTTGACAAAATACAAAGGAGGATCTGTAACGTGGTTGATACTGACTTAGCAGACCGGCTGCAACCACTCTCTCACTGGCATAATGTGGCTTCCCTGTGCCTCTTCTACAAGTACTTTCATGGCTTCTGCTCCGATGAGCTTAGATCACTGGTGCCGCCTAAGCATGAATTTACATGAGATACTAGATTAGCAACTAGGTCCCACCCTTTTACAGTTAAACAGATAAGATGTAACCGTAAATTCTACTCCAACAGCTTCTTTTCTCGCGCTTCCCGCCTGTGGAATTCCCTTCCACAAGTCTGCTTTCCCGACATCTACAATCTCCAGGTGTTTAAATGTAGGGTCAATAGACACCTCCTATCACACTAACTCCCAATTATTCTCAGAACACTCTTATCTACCCAACCCTCATTCTTGGTATCCTTACCCACCTATCACCCACCCTCTGACATTTCCTATATTTAATCATCCTTTCTCCACTCTATGTAGCCCCCTGCGCAGTAGTGGCAGTGACATGCCTTGCTCGGGGTGAAACGCTTATAAAAAAAAACAAAAAAAAAATTAAGGCATACTAAATGATATTGTAGTTAAGAAAACCAAATAAGTATTGTGTGGTTCATAAAGCTGCATAGTTTGAGTTTCCCTAAAAATAAAACACTACTGAATCGTTGAGATGAATTGATGGTTTTATATAAACATTGAAAATATTTTTTTCTAAAATTTAATTAATTACAATTGTTTTTAGAATAAATAAAACATGTTGAAAATATCTTATTAACTCAAGCTTTAATTTTAATACTTAAATTGACAAAATTTTTTGAAAGCAAATCAAGTTACATAATTTGCATAACTTCAAATAGGCTATAGAGTCATGTAGACATGTATAGAATGCCTGTTGAAATTGCCTAAAAATTTAATTTGGTTTTGTTTTTAGATCTAAATTGATGATTTAAAATTTGTCAAAATTTTTCCAAGGAAATTTGGGATACTGAAAATTATATGATTTGCTACTTTGTGGCAGTGACATGCCTTGCTCGCGTGAAATGCTTATAAAAAAAAAAAAGGATCAGAAGTGTTTATCATTGAATTTTTATTATGTGACTTCTAGTAAAGTAGATAATCCAGAAGAGTTATGAAATGAAGAATGCCTAAAAATAATTGGTTAATATATTTTTGAATTGTTATTATATCACTTCTGTAGATTTAGCAAAATGGATAATTGAGGACAGGTCTGAAACTGAAGATACTAGAAAGTGGGTGGTGTGTCTGGTAAACATTTGATTAATAAATTAAGAATTGCTTAAAGTGCAAAATAAGCAAAGTCTATGATTTTTCAGTGAGAATTTTCTAAGAATGATACAAAAACATATTTAAGAATTTAATGCAATCTTCTTGCATAACAACCAATGAAATACGCTTAGCTTTGATCCTACAGCCTTGTTTGTACCTAAATTTATGAAGATCTTTTAGCTGAATAAATGCTGCTACTTTTAACCTTGGAAAAAGTGATTATGTACTCACAAAGTCTCCCTGCCTTACAGCAAATGCTTTTTGCTTTGCTATTATTAACCAAAAAAATTAGCCTTTTTCTATGTTGCCTCATTATAACAATTTTATTGAAACTGTCAAAAATCATCTACATCTTTTTCTACTTGTGATTCGTTTTGTATTCTGATAGCTTGTAACAAAAATGAAGGAAGTGGGTGACTGCTGTCGCTAACCAGAATTTACTGATTGTCCTAGAGTGAGGAAGGGAATATTGACTCTAGTCGATATTGCATTCAAACACTTCCAAATGAGAAGCTCATACAGTTCTCTTTTACAAAAGAAACAGAAGAGAACAAAAACTAATAAAAATAAAACACATCATACACCCCCTACACTGAAATAAGAATGGCACACCAGCATGTGTTCAGATATTTCTGCTGTTTGTTATTTTTTTTGTTGTTTTGTTTCTTTGCTGCTTTTTTTTTTATTAAAAAAATGAATTTTGCCATGTATTTCTTTTCTCTGATTGGATATGCTATATTCACTGTGGAATCTCTTGCTGTGAATAAAATACGAATATTTTTGATTTTTTTTTACTTAAAAACATAAAAGTGAAAAATAGGATAAAATAGGGTTTATTTCAAGTACAGAGAATTTGAAAACTGCAGATTTTATTCCATTTTTGCATTATTTTTTTTTAGAAAAATATGAAAAGTGTAAGGTATTTAGTGCTAAACAATGACTTCTTTTAAGTTGTCAGAAAAGTAGTTGTGACAAAAGAAGAGAATTATATTTCAAGGATACACACATGCATACATCACATATATATATATATATATATATGTGTGTGTGTGTGTGTGTGTGTGCATGTAAGAAGGTTCAAACATTTTATGTTAATGTATATTTATATAGGCATATATAAATATACATTTTGCATAAATGCATAAACATTTTTATTTATGAATCTATATGTATATATAGGGTATGATGGGTAATTTGTCACCATTTTATATTTTTCATTTCACATATGCACGTTATTTGTTTTTTGATCTTTTTAACTCCACAGTATATTTGGGTTATTTGAGAAAAAGAGCACCATAATACGATTAACTCCATGAAAAATTTGGAAATGGCATGTTGTACTGTTTGTCACTGGCTTGTAATAAAAATATTTCAGAGTGATTTGGTGTCAATCTGAAGACAGTACAGAGGATTTGAAAAAAGTTAGATGAGTCTAATAGAGAATAGCAAGGAGGTAGAACTGGGTCAATAGGGTGGCTGCTGGATGATCGTACATCTTGTAACAGGACTTTGTACCATGCCACAAAAGCAGGAGAACCCAGTTGTTGATATCAGACAATTTCTGCAACTCCATCGCCCTTATATCCCGCTAACTCCTCAGACTTGCAGGCTCCTTGATCATTATGCATGGGCTGCAGTTGAGTGAGGGCCCAACAAAACATGAAAGATGAACTGGAGGTAAAGATTATGGCAGAATTCTGCAATATGAACAAGGAGACCATCCAGAAGAGATACAGAAGACTCCAAAGTGATCTGGAGGCAGTGGTTAAATGAATAGCGATTTTAGTAAATAAATTTAATCTTTACTATTTCAAAATATTTTTTTGTAATTTTCTTAAATATATCTATTAATATGAGATGTCAGTATTATTTTAATTTTTGCATAATTTAGGTGACAATTTATCTATCAACCTCTATGTGTGCATATATATATATATCTAAACCTATTTATAAACGGAACTTTGTCTGTGTGTATGTGTATATGTGTGTGTGTCAATGTGTGTGTGTGTCCGTTACCTATAGTATCCGAAATGGCTGAACCAATTTTCTTGAAAATTTACACAGTTGTACTATATGCGTCTGCAAGTGTTCTTAGCTAGGTTTTGTGTCAAGGTTCCCCCGATAAATATTGAAAATCGATAAACGAAAAAAATCGGGTTATAGAAGGAGAGGTCTGATTTTAATCAAATTTGATACACTCATAGACAAAGACATAAGAAATGATATTCAGAAGTTTCAAGGTTGCAATTCTTACAATAGTGCAGAAAATTGATAATATATATATATATGAAAGGCAAGATGTTTGTGTGTGTGTCTGTTTATCTGCTTGTATGTCTGTATTTTTTAAGCCCTTTTATTTTAGTTTTTGCTTCAGGTTTGGCTCTAAGTAGGTATAATTGTAGTTGTTAGTCTCAGCCATGATGCCATTTACTCAGAAGACTTATTTAGCCTTCAGAATTTAGTTTACGACAAAAAAAACTTATTTGATATCAATACCAGGAAATCAAAATTTGACTTACATCCATTCATTTTTCTTTTAATCTACGGTTTTGCTTTAACTGAAAACAACTATTGCTTTTTAGTCTTTCGTGCCAACGTCCAAAGAGTCTGAGCTCCAGGACCATGGCTTAGTTTTAAAGCTTTCATTGCACCTGAGCAATGCTGGGCTATACTGCTGTATATATATATATATATATATATATATATATATATATATATATATATATATATATATTATTCGCCACAACAAGGTGGGACTGCCACCAGTGTTCAGGGTGTTACAGTAATGGAAAGAATGAATGAAGATGATATGGAAGAAAGAGTAAAAGATGAACAGGATTCAAGAAGATAGAAGATGACAATTAAAATTTCATTTAAATTATTGAAGACTGAATTCATCAGCAAAGCAAGTAAATGGAAGGTAGTTCTGCAGGCAAGAAGTGTGTGAAAAGAAACGTAGGTTACATCTAAACATTTCAACAGTAAAAGGGTGGGACCTAAATGCCAATCTAGTAGCACACTTAAATTTATGTAGATTGGACACCAGGGAAATATATATATATATATGTATTAAAAACAGAAATAGGGGTGTTTCCAACAAGAGAAATTGGTATAGAAGAAAAAATGTGAAAAGCCATGAATGTTTTGTTTAAAGTGTAGATTTATTGTGGCTATTACTATGATTACTACTTGCTTTTTGTATGGTATATTAAGTGATCATAATGCTATTTGTGTTGCTACACGTGTTTTGAGTCTAAAGTGTACTCTCTTCAGGCAAATAAACTTGTGACTTCACAGATCTTGATATGTGAAGTTACAAGATTATTCACCTGAAGAGAGTTAACTTTAAACTCGAAACACCTGTAGTGACACAAATACCATTATGGACACTGAATATATCATACGAAAAGCAAATAATAATTATAATAATCATCATCATCATCATTTATTCATCACACCCAATGGTGCATAGGGCAACAACTTTTTTTTGCTGTTTCTGTAACAAACAGTTTTTTATGGGGCAGAGTTGTTAGCTTTGCACCCAACCCCCATACCTGAAGGACCGGTGGACCATTCTAGGTCCTTACGTTTACAGCACCTGGTATTCCCAAATGGTCACCCATTTAAGTACTGACCAGGCTCAATGTTGCTTAACTTTGGTGATCGGAGGGGAACCGGTGTATTCAACACGATATAGTTGTAGACAATTATAATAATAACAACAATAAATCTTCACTTTAAACAAAACATTCATGGCTTCTCGCACTTTTTCTTATATATATATATATATATATATATATATATAGTCATCCGCAGACAGATCTGTTTCACTGTATCACAGCACATCAGTACGGTTAGACGCTGATTGCTTTTAACCCAGGATTGACACCTGACCACATTGGCATCAGTTGGTGAATCTACCTCTGGGCTATGGGCACTCGGCAGAAGAAAGCAGACTTTTTAGCGTGTATATTATCATTATACACACCCAATAGCCAGATTGCACTCATTCATTATTGAATAAGTGATTTATTGTTGCTATTATGATAATTGTCTACAACTATATTATGTTGAATATATATATATATTGTGTGTATTTTGGCAGCATTTTTTCATTAATGCAGGTTTCATTGAATAATATAGACAAGTTTTGTCTATTAATTTTGTGTAGGATCCATTCATACCATCTGATATACTTGATGGTGATTTCGTTGAAAGACAATAAAAAATCACAGTAATTGTTGATTTTTTTATCCGGTTTAGGCTTTTGGCTCACATAAGCCATTATCAAAGAGTAAATATTAACACACAGTAAACATAGAACATTTAAGTTATTAACAATAAAGAGAACTGAATTGAAAATATAAGTCCATCCCTACCATGGCGGATGGCCGAAGACAGTGACAAAATAGTGGCATTGTGGTCCCTGGTCTGATTACAGGCATTTGAGTACGTTATTGGAAATATCAAAATTGATTGTATTCAAATCAGGTTTAAATTGTTTAATGTAGATTGCTTCGAGGATTTTTAGTTTCTGTTTATTATTTTCTTGTTTAAGTATGTACGTGTTATCAACGAGCGTTTTTCTCAGAAGTGTGCGTTGATAACCGTGTTGTTTTAAATGACGGAATATATTTGAATTTTCATTTAAGTGCAACGTCAGACGCCGTGAGAGTGTTGTATATATATATATATATATATATATATATATAGTATATATACATATATATATGTATATATATATATATATATATATATATATATATATATATATATATATATATATATATATATATATATATATATATATATATATTATATATATATATATATATATATATATATATATTAAATATAAGAGACAATGAATGTCTATTATGTTTAATCATGAGCCGTTCTAAACGTCGTATTTTTGCTTTAATTTCAGTTGAAAATAAAGACAAAAATTCTCCAACATTTGGATAATTATTTATTGGTTTTCTTCTAAGCTTTCGGCTCACATGAGCCATCTTCAGAGAGGTAGTTTAAACTGAAATATTATAAAATCCACCATCACCGACGATTTTATTTTGTGTTGACATAAAACTCCGCTTGGCAACGGCAATAGTTACCAAAAATAATAAACGCAGTTCTTAAGTTTGCGATGCGGTTTTATGACGTCACACCGCGGGATAGCGCGAAATGACAACAAAACCATCTAGTCAAATGCAATGTAATATGTTATTTCCTGTTTTAAAGTTGATTTTATTGAGTGTTGGTTGTTTTGATTTGATGTACATGGCCTCCAATATCTGCAGGTTCCTCTTACTGTGTGTATGTGTAAGGATCACCGTATTGTTGACCAAAATCTGTCTGATATTACCTACATGTTTATGTTTTTCAGAGAAATGTTGTTTAATAGTACTCTGATCAGAAAGATGACATGTAAGTCTACGGGAGAGCGTGGTTGTGGTAAAACCAATATATGTACTAGGTTTTTGAGTAGTATCAGAGATGCAATCTCTGAATGGGCATGTAAATTGGTACACTACATTGGTTTTTTGTAAAGAATTTAGTTTAGTGCCTGTTGGGTTATTATAAACTATGAGGTCAATTGTTTTAAACTTTTTATAATATATGATGAGTTTAATTTGATTATTACTTTCGACTGGTTTAACATTTCTACGTATTATGTTTTTGAGAGTTTTTTCATCTTGTTTATAATTATTATGTATTTGGTTGCAATAGTATAAGTTAATAGTGTTATGTTTATTTTGATGTAAACCATTATTATTAATATTATCATTATTGTTAGAGCTATTGTTAAGTTTGTTGAGATACATTTTAATTTGTTGATCAATAACGGAGTTAGGAAATCCATTATTGACTAGTGTTTGCTTAATGTTGTGTAATTCTTTATAAAATATAGATTTGGAAGAAGATATCATTTGTGTGCGTTGAAGTAAGTTTTTTATAACAGCTAACTTATATCGTTGGGGACATTCACTATTATAATTAAGAAGACACGAATTTATGCTAGTTGGTTTCCTATATAGAGAAGTAGTAAATTTATGTGTGCTAGAATCAATGAATACATCAAGGAATGGGAGTTTGTTATTAATATTAAGTTCTAATGTAAATTTGAGGACGGAGTGACTTTCAAATTTGTTTTTAAGATATTTAATTTGATCGATATTCTTAGCTAAAACAAAGATGTCATCTATATATCTTACATATATAGAGGGTTTATTGTTGTCATTAATTATTTTATTTTCTAGATTTGCCATATAATAATTAGAAAAGAGGGGACCTAAAGGAGATCCCATCGCAATACCATCTATTTGTGTATAAATATTGCCCAAGGGATCGTGAAAGGGTACTTGTGTGGTGCATGCTAATAATAGGTTTTTTAATATAGTGGGTTTAATATTGATTGATGGGAGAGTAGCATGGTTGTATACATCACGGATAATGATGTCAATTGTTTCCTGGACGGGGACATTTGTGAATAAGTTTTGAACATCCAAAGATGCAATCATTTGATTATTAGGTTTTACGGAATGGAGAATCTGTAAAAATTCGTCCGTGGAGTTAATGCTATATTTACCAGGAAGATACTCCCTATCTTCCTGGTAAATATAGCATTAACTTATTCACAAATGTCCCCGTCCAGGAAACAATTGACATCATTATCCGTGATGTATACAACCATGCTACTCTCCCATCAATCAATATTAAACCCACTATATTAAAAAACCTATTATTAGCATGCACCACACAAGTACCCTTTCACGATCCCTTGGGCAATATTTATACACAAATAGATGGTATTGCGATGGGATCTCCTTTAGGTCCCCTCTTTTCTAATTATTATATGGCAAATCTAGAAAATAAAATAATTAATGACAACAATAAACCCTCTATATATGTAAGATATATAGATGACATCTTTGTTTTAGCTAAGAATATCGATCAAATTAAATATCTTAAAAACAAATTTGAAAGTCACTCCGTCCTCAAATTTACATTAGAACTTAATATTTATAACAAACTCCCATTCCTTGATGTATTCATTGATTCTAGCACACATAAATTTACTACTTCTCTATATAGGAAACCAACTAGCATAAATTCGTGTCTTCTTAATTATAATAGTGAATGTCCCCAACGATATAAGTTAGCTGTTATAAAAAACTTACTTCAACGCACACAAATGATATCTTCTTCCAAATCTATATTTTATAAAGAATTACACAACATTAAGCAAACACTAGTCAATAATGGATTTCCTAACTCCGTTATTGATCAACAAATTAAAATGTATCTCAACAAACTTAACAATAGCTCTAACAATAATGATAATATTAATAATAATGGTTTACATCAAAATAAACATAACACTATTAACTTATACTATTGCAACCAAATACATAATAATTATAAACAAGATGAAAAAACTCTCAAAAACATAATACGTAGAAATGTTAAACCAGTCGAAAGTAATAATCAAATTAAACTCATCATATATTATAAAAAGTTTAAAACAATTGACCTCATAGTTTATAATAACCCAACAGGCACTAAACTAAATTCTTTACAAAAAACCAATGTAGTGTACCAATTTACATGCCCATTCAGAGATTGCATCTCTGATACTACTCAAAAACCTAGTACATATATTGGTTTTACCACAACCACGCTCTCCCGTAGACTTACATGTCATCTTTCTGATCAGAGTACTATTAAACAACATTTCTCTGAAAAACATAAACATGTAGGTAATATCAGACAGATTTTGGTCAACAATACGGTGATCCTTACACATACACACAGTAAGAGGAACCTGCAGATATTGGAGGCCATGTACATCAAATCAAAACAACCAACACTCAATAAAATCAACTTTAAAACAGGAAATAACATATTACATTGCATTTGACTAGATGGTTTTGTTGTCATTTCGCGCTATCCCGCGGTGTGACGTCATAAAACCGCATCGCAAACTTAAGAACTGCGTTTATTATTTTTGGTAACTATTGCCGTTGCCAAGCGGAGTTTTATGTCAACACAAAATAAAATCGTCGGTGATGGTGGATTTTATAATATTTCAGTTTAAACTACCTCTCTGAAGATGGCTCATGTGAGCCGAAAGCATAGAAGAAAACCAATAAATAATTATCCAAATGTTGGAGAATTTTTGTCTTTATTTTCAATTGAAATTAAAGCAAAAATACGACGTTTAGAACGCTCATGATTAAACATAATAGACATTCATTGTCTCTTATATTTAATAGCATATGTCTAGAAAATTACTTGCTGCCTCAATATACTATATATATATATATATATAACTAAGCAGCATGCCAGCAATTCAGCATCCAATCAGTATTCTTCTGTCATATTCCTGATATCCTGTTTTGAGTACATTTGTTTGTTGCTTTTTCTTCTTAATAATTATTTGCTTTCCCTGTTGCTGTCCTGTACTCAGTTCTTTTTTGCGTGTTCAACTAGCCAACACACTATTATGTGTACAATCCCAAGAAGAAATTCCAATAGCAAGGAAAACATGTTAGACTTGAACTTAGATAGTTTAAAGACTTGTTTACTTTTTTGCACATCACAGAAAAAGGAAATAACAACTCAGGTCTTTATTATAATAAACCAAAATGAATAAATGTGTGTCTAGATTCAACACAGCCTTCAGCATCTGCATTTAAATGCAATTCAGTATAGATAGAAAGAATTCAAAGGGAATGCTTTAATACCAATTGCTAGAACTTAGCCTGTTACCATGCAATGCAACTGAATGAGTTAATTCACCAATGATTTTACTGCATGACAACAATGATATTTGTGTTGAAAATATGTTGCCACAAATAATCATAGACGTTGGATGACAATCTCTTCTAAATGCAATAAAAAAACAAATTCCAGACTTATAATTTTGTTTTTCTTTTCAGAGAACACTTTCTGTTTGATAAGCAATTCCAGGCAGTAAAAGAAATAGAAAAAGTCTTGAAGAATTTGTTACATTATACAGGAACTATTCTTTTATGAAGGAAGAGCCAATCTGGCATAATTTGGTATGAGATCATAGAAGGGCAGAGAAAATTCTTTGATAAGGGAATAATAGCATCAAAGAATTTAGATCCTCCTTATATGAAAAAGATACCATGATTAAACTTCATATATATATATATATATATATATATATATATATATATATTAATATTAATTATAGTTATAATACCAATAACAACAGAACTAATTCTGTCAAGATTATAAATAATTAAACTACAACTGAGATTGTCTTGAAACCCACCGGGAACTAACCTGCGGGGAAAAGAAGGCGAAGAAAAAAAGAAACAAACGAAATACCTGAACAAAAAGTCAAGCATTCGTGAAAAAGAAAAAACCCTCAAGACAAAAACCTTAACAATAAAGAGCTCAATACGAAAGCAGAGTGCACAAAGCACCCAACTCGAAAGTAGAGCAAACAAAATTGAAAATCTAAGTGAGCCAATAACCTACCACAGTTTTGCTTAACAGCTCGTCAGGGAAAATTGGCTCACTTGGATTTTCCCTGACGAGCTGTTAAGCGAAAACATGGTAGGTTATTGGCTCACTCTTAGATTTTCGATTTTATATATATATATATATATATATATATATATAAAATTTATAACAAAGTAGCTATTTTGTTTTAACACTTCTCGTGTCTTGTCAAGTGATGGTGCTGATTGCAATATGAAGTGTTTTAAAAGGTTCAAAACTGACCAAACTTCCTCAATAAGGGAGACATTGTTATGTAGTCCATGTGATGACCAATCAAAATAAAGGTAAATGCTACTCTGAAAAACATAACAACATATCCTAGAAACAATTTATTAGTGCATTAATGTTAATGTTTGATTAAAATAGAAATCAGTATTTTTAATTGACTATTAATTTCACTTTAAAATAAAAATTAAAATTCATCTTAAAAAATTATTATAAATTAATGTTAGAAACACAAAATTTTAAATTCTAAATTTAACTAAGTAGCATGTTCAAAGTATTATAAAGTTATTCAAAGATGAAATGAATAAGAGAGACATACACACATATATAAATATATACATACACACATGTACGTGCAAGCATATACATATATATGTATATATATACAAATATATACATATACGCACATATACATACATATTATTTTTTACTATTGTTTTCAGTGACGTATAAATTTAACCGTTAAATTTAATGGTGTTGTAAGAAGTGTATATAGATGCTGCATATATTAGATGTGTGTGTATATATATATATATACTTACTTTCGTTTAAGTATTTCTCTGTATATGTGTGGATGTTTCTTTGTATATCTGTGTGTATTTATGGATATAGCTGTGTATAAATGGATTCATGTATGTGACTTTATTTTGTATATAGTGCTTTGTGGGTTTTTTTTTTTTTGTATATATGTATTTGAGTTTTGTCTATGGCTATGTTGTGTTGAATCCACCGGTTCTCATCTGATCACCAAAGTTAAGCAACATCAAGCCTGCTCAGTACTTAAATGGGTGACAATTTGGGAATACCAGGTTCTGTAAACTTAAGGACCAAGAATGGTCTACCGGGCCTCCAGGTTTGAGGGTTGGGTGCAGGGCTAACAATCCTGCCTCGTAAAAAGCACTTTGTTACAGAACCACAAACAAAAAGTTGCTGCCCTATGCACCATCTGGGTGTGTTGGTTAAATGATGATGATGATTTGAGTTTTAGCATGTGAATTTGTGGGCCTACATTTCATCATATTTTTATGTTTATGCATTGAAATATGACTGAGTTTGTCTTGAAATCTATATAAACCTTTCCCTTGCCCATCCTGACATTCAAATTCAAACTTCCATGTATCCAATATGTGTAATGTCTATATACATTTCTTACAACAGCACTGAATTTTATGAACAAAATGACCTGACAATAGTTAAAAAGCATGTATATGTATACGTGTATATATGTGTGTGTGTGTGCATGTGTGTACGTATTTATAAATGTGTATGTCTGTCTTCCTTCCCATTTTATCTTTGAATAACTTTATAAAACTTTAAACATGATGCTGAGTTAAATTTAAAATTTGAAATTTGTAATTTCTATCACTAATCTGTAATAATTTCTTAAAATTAATTATAATTTTTATTTTAAAGTGAAATAATAATACTGATTTCTATTTTAATCAAACATTAACATTAATGATTTTAACATTGATTTTAAGATATAATTTCATGTTTTGAAATTAGCATTTACTTGTAATTTGATTAGTCATCACAGACAGCATAACAATGTCTCCCCTATTGAGGGGGTTTGGGTAATTTTGAACCTTTTAAAACTCCTCATGTTGTAATCAGCACCATCACTTGACAACACACAAGAAGTTTCAAAACCAAAAACACTACCTTGTAATGATGTTATAACATACTTATGTTATAAATTTTAAATAAATATTATTTGCTCTACTCTTTTAAAAATAGTGTTTTTTTTTTGGTGGGGGGGAGGAATCCTAAGTTTATTCCATTTATACTAACCCTATACCTTGAAATATATATATATATATATATATACATATTATCCTACATATGGCACAACTCAGGGTTTCATGCATTATGCAATCATCAGGTGCATATTCATATGTATATTTATTAATTTATGTCACTATATATATACATTTTAAGAAACATTTAGTAACTCATAATTTACAAGAATCCTTAAAGAAATTGTGCTAAAAAATACAAGAATTCTATATAAATCACAATTTCTAAAATATCTCACTATTATATATCAAGCAATTCTCTTTTTTAATTAATCTTACATTATTTAATAATGAAAATGGGCTATTGAAAGTTCTTTTCAAAATAGAAAGATGATTTTGTGATTTCCACTCATGCATAAAATGTGAGAGATCGGAATATACGCACTTTTTTCAAAAAGACCAAAATATAGATTACTAAAGTCAAAACATGAGGATTCGGAAACAACAGCAGAGACATAACACCCTTAAAACTGGGTAGTGTAGTGGGTGAAAGCACTTGGGATAAGAATATTTGGATAGGAATATTTTTAGATTTCTTACCTCCAGAAAAATAGAACAATGTCAGGATAGTGTAAAAAATGATTAAAAAATAAATAGAGTCTTCTTTGTCAGCTTGATATTGAGCACTTTACTACAAAAAGACCTGCTTGTCAAAATATCTTTTTATCAGTAACCACTGAAGAAAAGACAATAACCTTAGCACTAAACATCATCACAACTCAACCCTATCCAAGTTCCAGGAGAAATGAAAAATATCTGTAGTCGAGCAATTTTGTTAAAAATTGTCTTTAGACAGCTTCTATCTAGTAAAATCTAACCAACCAAAATTTTCTGCTACAGCCTTATAAAAAACACAACATGGAGCAAATACAATTTAATTATTCACTAAAAAACATACCTACAGTAAACATGCAGAACTACAAAATCAAGTTCACTGGGCAAGATTCTGCTCAGTTAAGTGACAAACTTCTCTACATCAATCCCATTAACACTCTGATTCTATCTCGATATCAAGCAATTTGCAACAAAAAACTTACTTGCCAAAAAAACAACAATCTTAGCAACTCAACCTTATATATATATATATATTTTAATTTGAAAATGAGTTATTTTGCGACCTAGGTCTCTACCTGTCAGAGTTTTTAGGCGATTTGCAATAACTGATTTTACTGTTTTTCAAGTGCTCATGTACCAGGGATCTTTTATGAATGTACAATTTTCTTTTCCTAATTTTGAAAATTGCACATTAATAAAGGATCCATGTTACATGAGCATTTGGTAAAGACAGCAAAAGGTAGAATAAAAATATTCAACAGTTCTACAATATAATTGTATTGAACACTTTTTAATACAACTGTATAGTTTTTAATTAAATTAAGATCAAAAACTAACTAATTATACTTATATATATATATATATATGTGTGTGTGTGTGTGTGTGTGTAGGTTTCATTGAAAATTAAAGACAAGTGCTTTCTGCTATAATTTTAGCCCTTATCAAGAACGAAATTAGTTTTACTTTTACTCAAACAAAATTCATTCTTGCTAATGGCTAAATGTATGGCCAAAAGTCTTCAAAAAATACAAATTCTTTGGACAATTCTTATATAATTTGAGTTCTGAAAAGAAAAAATCATAAGAACACATGAAAAATTCTATATAAATCTTCATGATAATACCTTGTTTGTCATTTTAAATGAAATCTGCATAAAAGAAAGATTGTTGCCCAAATACACCATATATATATATATATATATATATATATATAGTGTATTTGGGCTAATTTACGGGGTTACACATACACATGTATCCATAGAATTAGAAATAAATGGTTAATGACTTAGCGGTCAGTATCTTCATGACTGGTCTGAATAACCCCCAGCTGATCTGATGCCAATGCCTCTGTCCTGACTCTCTTTTCCTTTTTCCCCTTTTCCTTCTTTTTATTTTTTATTACTTATTTTTTCATCTTTCTCTTCAGTTAAAGAAAATGCTTATTCCAGCAAATTTTTTGTACCAAATGGAAGGAATATTGTGTGGTCTGATGAAATGAGCTAATTAAGCTCATTGAACTGAATTATAATTTATAACCAATTTAAATGACATGTTGAGTTTTCTTTTATAAATATCATATATCTCTGGATAAGATCCATTGAGCTCTCTATATAAATATAGCACTTAATATTTGTAACATACAACATGTGTTAGCACGTGCAATACCTGTCTTCATCAGCCGCCAACCAGGGGTGATGTCATGGGTTCGGTGGCTATGGCAGGACTGCCACCCCTGGCGCCACCAGCAGTGTTTGCCACCAGGCAGGGTATGAAGATAAACTTGTTGATTGTCCATCTTTTATTTTCTCATAAAGAAGTAAATAAACAATCATTCTTCTTTGCAGTTTGTATCGGCAATGTAATTTCCTGAACGTGTTTGCCATTATTAACGCACTCGTGAAGGAAGAAGAAAAAAACGTTGTAGATGGTCACACAAATATCTCATTTGTGCATATTAGATTGTCATGTTGTGCGAATTTTGTTCGCTTGTTGTTTTGATCTCGACCAAATCCAACTTGACACGTTCTGTACCGTTGTTTGAATGCAGTGTGAAGCACTTTTTAAACCACAGCCAGTGATGCCTATTTTAGAAAGGAAAGAAATAACTGAATGTCCCAGAAACTTGCGGCACCCAACCTCAATAGGCATCATATTGCACCTCCAACCACTGTCCACACATTCGGCATGCAGTGACTCGTACCTGTTTTTCTTTAGCTCGTGCGCCTCTACCCTGTTCTCTTCCCAAGGGACTGTTAAATCTATTAGGAAGACAGTCTTTTTTGAGTCTGACCACAATACGATGTCAGCAGGGCGCTTGTTTGTCTGTGCGATGTGTATTGGAAATTTTAAAGACGTCCTTAGGTCTACTGAAACCTCCCAATTACTGGCTCCGCTCAGCAGCTTAATATTCGGGCCTGTTTGTTTTTTCTTTTCTGGGCATTCACCCTCCTTATGAAATCTGATCTTAGTCTCCTTGGCTGCCACAAGCTGTTGGTTTGCTGTCTCACATTGTGTTCTTATTAACTCCTTGATCACTTCTAATACCTTGTTGTGTTGCCACGTATATATCTGGAGTGATTGTGGACAAACAGAAAGCACATAACACAAGGTACCTCGGTCCTTTTTACAGGAAAAACAGAGATCTGCATCTATGTATCCTCACATTTTAAGTTGATCTTGTTGGATTATCCTCACCGTTTATGGACTGGACATCTATACCTAAATATATATATATATATATATATATATATATATATAAATATATATAGCTAGGTAGATATATAGATATATATCTTTTATCGAATATGGCCAACAAGGAAGATTTATTTAAATTTTATTAAATTTTTTCAGGATCCTTACATTTTTCCATTTTGTAGGAGTAAGGGAATAATTGGTTCATAATTTCTATCATTTCAGCCACTTCTATAGGCATTTTCACGGGGGTTTTATCTCTGATATTGCTTTCCTTTATTCATGTTTTGATTGTTACATTGTATACATTTACTTTGTCAGTTCAATGGTCAGAAATGGCCAATGAATCCTCATCTTTCTTCAAATCTCATGAACTGTTACTCTAGAATTGAAAAAACAACTACACCAAACAATGGAAATTAAATTACTTAAGATTTTCAAAAGCAGCAACAATAAAAATGGATAGCACATCTCACTTGAAGAGAAAATAATGACATAATTAAGTTGTTGACAATCCACACTACTTCAAACTAAAGGTTAGGAAGCAAGCCCTACATCAATACTGGAAAGAGTAATAATAGCAACAACTACATTAATTTATTTTTTTAAATTTCAGCCCAAGCAAGGCAGAACTGCTACTGGCATGCAGGGGGTTACATAAGAGGTGAGTGATGAGAAAGAGGAACAAGTTATGAGGGTGTCAGAGAATGAGTAAGAGAAGGATGAGAATAGAGGCGTGAAGAGAGCTGCATGAAAGTAGAGTGGAAAGGAAGAAGAACATGATACAGGGAAAGGATGCAAGTCAAGGAGATAAGAGATGACAACTTACATTGCATTTAAATTCTTGGAGATTGTAGCTGTCAGGGAAGCAAGAATACAGAAAGAAATTCCATAGGTGAGAAATGTGAGCAAAGAAGCTAATAGAGTAGAAATTTGTGGTTACATTTGATTGGTTTCACTGTAAAGGGGTCTAGTGGGGGAGCACCAGGGAGCTAAGCTCATTGAAGCAGAAATTGTGAAAGTAGTTCTAGTAGAAGATTCCAAAGAGAGTGGGGGCAAGGACACAACCCTGTTTGACCCTGCTGTAGATTTTGAAGGACTCTGAGGTGTTGCCATTGAACTTCACAGTACCCGGCATATTGTTATGGAAGGACTCAATCAATTGGGCAGCCAATCTCGGACAAGAGAAGAGGCCCTCCTTTTGCACTTCTCCTGGAGTTGATGGAGTGAGAAGATCATGTCTACTGTTTATCGTTCAATTAACTAATTATATATATAAATATACATATATTGTTTTCATTTCAATCTCATTGCATCCTAGATAATATATTTGGCTACATATTTGTTCAAAACTTATTTAAAGTGACACAACTGACACTCTAATGTTTCAATATTCATTGGTCTACATCCACAAATCTTCTAAGTTATAACAACCTTCCACACCATTCCCTTCAACTAATATGGTGGCTTTTTATTTTTTTATTTTACTTTTATTTATATATATTTTTTTAATTTCTTTATTAATATATATATGGCCTCATTACTGATCCACATTTCACTTCCTGATGATGGTGCATTGAGCACCGAAATTTGATAGCATTTGAGTTTCAGTATGATATTATTATTACAATAATAATAATAACTATATATATATATATATATATATATATATATATAGCCATACACAGACATACATACATATACATATCTTTATATAGATATAGACACGCATAAATATATTAAAGCCATTAACTCAATATATATAAATATATCTACACAATTGTGCATGTACACACACAAGGGTACATACACACACACAGATATATACCTTCAAATGTGCATGCACACATGCTCATATGAATATATATATAGAAAGAGAGAATGGAAATTTATGTATGTCAAAGTAAGTATATTGACATTCATGTAATTATATTATATATGGGTTTCAAATATTATATATATATATATATATATGTATGTATGTATATATATATGTGTGTATATATAAGCATGCATAAGAAACATTGCTATATACGTTTGTGTAAAGGTGAATATAATATCTACATTTTAAAAGTCCATATATTTCAAGGAGATAGACAAGATATATATGTGTGTATGTGAGTGTGTTAGATGCACAATTATGTATATGCATATACAGACATACACACATATGCATATCCTTATATAAATATATACAAATGTACATATTTATACACACACACACACAGGCATATATGTTTTGAGACCATTTTTGCACTTTACTCAGCTGGATAGAAAAAGCCTGAGGTAAATAACTCTGTGCAGCAAGCACATTTGGTTTCCAACAGAGAATATGGTGGAAAATGTCCAAAAATTAATAATTTTGACTTATATATTATATTTTCAGGTTGGTCTGATGCTGTTACTTTCTTTCCCTTCTTTAAAGAAGCTAATTATTAAATTTGAAAGCATTTGATAGGAGTTTTTTTTTTACTAACAGGAAATACAGAAATGGTATGACACCATTTTATGAGGATTATATTAACTTCTAAAGAAAATATTGCCATCAATAACATTACAAAATATGAACTATTTTGCAGTAAAAAGAAAAATAACCGCACTTTTAAACTCAATTTATTTCTGTTTTCAGCAGCTAAATTGTGACACAACATATTTACACAGGAATTTCAAATCTTTCTCAAAATGAAATAAAAAGAAAATATCAAATTTTTCATTCTGTATATTTGATTCTTATTGCTAGAAATATATGTATATATATATATATATATATATATATATATATCACTAGAAATATATATATATATATATAGTCATCTGCAGACAGATCTATTTCACTGTATCACAGCTCATCAGTACGGTTAGACTCCGATTGTTTTTTAAGTCAGGATTGAAACCCGGCCGAATTGGTGTCAGTCGGCGATATGTCAGTAATGAATTAGAACACTCTAACTACTGGCGTATGTATACATGGTATATCACACACTAAAAGTCTGCCTCCTTCTTCCAAGCCCCCATAGCTCAGAGGCAGAATCACCGACTGACGCCAATTTAGTCGGGTTTCAATCCTAGGTAAAAGCAATCGGATGTCTAACAGTACTGATGAGCTGTGATACATCAAAACAGATCTGTCTGCGGATGACTACATATATATATATATATATAGAGAGAGAGAGAGAGTTGGGTTGTAATGATGATTAGTATTTTGTTTTTACTGATAAAAAGATATATTGGCAAGCAGGCTTTTTGTGCTAGATATTGAAATAGAGATAGAACATTAATAGGATTAATGTGGAGAAATGTGTCTGAGTAGACTCATGCTAACTTCAAAGTTTTGTGAAGGCACCATTATGATATCCTCACCCCTCAGGGTTACTTTTCAATCTGCAAATTGAAAAAATCCCTGAGGAGTGAGCACAAACTTTTCCACATTAATCCTATATACATATATTAGAACCAGCAGAATAAAAACATATCCAAATGTAGGACAATTTTTGTCTTTATTTTTACTTGAAATTAAAGCAAAAACATGATGTTTAGAATGGCTCATGATTAAGTATAATAGACATTCATTGTCTGTTATATTTAACAATTTATGTTTAGAAAATATATATATATGTGTGTGTATTTGTGTAATGAGAAAACAATATATATAATTTTATATATCAAGAACAGTATTGAGGAAATTGTAAGATAGAATAAAATTTATTTTTATATTTCAGACATGAGGACTTCATTAGACTGGCTTTGTTGACATTGCTATGACTACTCATAAATTAACAACTTAAAATTTGTCACAATTACATCTAAAACAAGAAAAGACATAGTCAATACAAAACACATCAAGCCACAACATGAAGAAGGAATTTACTTTATGAATCGCAAGGATTGCCAAAAAGAATATCATGGACAAACCTCAAGATATTTTAACAAATATATGATTGCAAAAGAGACATTTTAAAAAAAATGCATTCATTGTAATGAAACTGACCACAATTTTGACATAAAAAATGCTATCCTAATAAAAAGAGAAAATAGTTCATTAATAGGAAAATGTCTAGAATTTGCTTTAATCACTACTAGTAAATTTACATCCAGGTTTTTACAACCTTATTCTATTCTTGGCAGATTTTTTGTTATCACAATTTTGGAGATTTAAAAATAAAGATGACTTCTAGATGAATTTGTATAAATTGCAAAAATTAAATTGTTTTGATACTCATATTTGAGTAGATACTCTTTTTATATATTAAGCAATGTATTTATTTTCATCTAACTACCTGAATATTCAAGAAATTTTATTAAAGATAAAATATGTGCTTGAATCTGTGTTCTCCTGGACAGAGGAAACTGATGTTAGATCTGACACACTTTAAACTTTCTGAGCCAGAAAGAACTTCAGTCAAGGCTGAATAGTGGCTTTAAGTGAAATCCTTACCATCATAGATTCTAAAACTTTCATATCTGCTCAGTTCCATATTCAAAGGTAAACAAAGCAATTTCTAAAGAAATAATGGATTATTTTTTTAGTCAAACTTGCACTTCCTGTTAAGAGACAAACATTGTTAAACCTTGAACATTCTAAAATGTTGGCATCATACCCAGCTATACTGGGAACATCAGTATGCTTATCCTCAATCTGAGTCATTTTATAAAAATATATAATTTTAGGCAGACTGGACAAGACATGTCTCAGGGAAGAGATTTCATCCAGATGGAGGAGTCACATTGATTGATTGATTTGTTTTTTTTTTATCACTTATAAACCCGTTCCAGGTTATTTAAAGCCAGAAATATTTCTAGATTTTAAGAATTTTTGAAGATAACAATTATTTACTGATATAAGTCCTATTGATTAACTCATAGCTAAGGGAGAGGATGTAGATTCATATGCTTTCCAAGGATATTATCAGATAAATGAATATAATGAACCTGACTGGACTTCCAATTCTGAGCTGTCAGCTTTACATCAATTGCACATTCAAGTTTACAACACTTGGTATTCCCTATATACTGAACAGATTCCATCTTGCTTAACTTCTGTGATTATTTAAGAACCACTGGTTTAATGTGATATGGATATAAGCCTTTGTTTCAAATAATTATAATTGCCAATGATTTCTTTCAATGACCTCGAATCATGAAAGGTCCAATAACAACTACAAAATTTAATGTTGATTTTCAATTATCATTATCATGAACCCCAGAGGAATAATAAAACTATGTGTTAATAAATTCATTGATTCTTCCAGTTGGTTGTTAGTTGTTGTTTAGCAGTATATCTATGTCTATGGGTTATTTAATGCCCAAATTTAAATATCCTGCATGCAATTCTATGCTTTCAACTACAGATACCTTGTACATAATTTTATACTACCAAGGTAAAGGTATGTTTTTACACATATGTGTATTGCAGATCATAAAATGTATTGTTGTTAATTCTACCATAAAAATGTATTCATATATATATATATATTGCAGGTGCATTGAATGTCATTACACTATAAAAATTTATTGCTGGTCATATTATTATGAAAATATACCATTTGCTATTTTCTCATAGCTGCAACTGTAATATGTGCTACCTGCCCTGGTCAAGGTGGACCTGAGAACAACAGCAGTTAACTGGTAGTTCTACACTCCTCAAAAGCGCAACTATCCTAATCAGAAGCCTCGCTGTTGGATGTAGTTTATCATCATACCCAGGATACACTTCTTGTTAAAAAATAGATACTTTACAATGTGGAACACAAGTAGCCTTGAAGTTGATTTTATTCAATCATTTTTTGTTGCTGTAGCAGGACATGATAACACAACTATGAAATTCAAATACACGATTGCTTACTTCAGTGGAAAGAATGAGATTTTTTTTTAACCAATTCATCTACAAAATGTTTCAAATAATGCTATATAATAATATTTCTTTACATTCCAGAAACATTATGGTCATATCACACCAGTTCTTGTTCAATCAGCACTGTTAAGTAGTTAAGCCTGGTCAGTAATCAGATGGGTGAACACTCAGGAATATCAGGTATTGTTAGTTACAAAACAGCCCTGAGTAGAGTGTTAAGAGACAGAGAAATTTCACTGGAAATAAAGAAGAGAGTACTGGATTGTTAGAAGATGTCTGCTTTTCAATATGGCAGCAAATGCTTGAAAATTCCATCAAAGATGAAAGAAAGACTTGAAGCAACTGAAATGTGGTTCAATAGAAGGATGCTGAGGAGACAATGGACAGAGTACACAAGTAATGCCAAGGTTTTTTGAGACGATGGACACAAAAAGGAAACTGATACTTAACATTAGCAAAAGAAAACAGAAGTTCCTGGGACATGTAATGAAGAAGGAAGGCTTGGAGAATCTAATGCTCATGAGATGGATAGAGAGGAAGAGGGACAAAGGAAAGCAGCACACGACATACCTGATAGACTTAAGCAGATGGATGGTGGAGCAGGGATTGAGTGAAATAACAGAAGTGGTATTAAGAGCGACAAGGTATAGGGAGAAGTGGCATGCCATGATCGTCTACATCTTGAAGGGACATGGCACATAGAAGAAGAAGAAGTCGGTGATGGATACAGTCTCATTATTTATTCTAACAGATAACATCAATATGTGGATATGCTTCTGATCTGTTAGATTACAAGCCATACCTAGACTTGAGTGACTAGGCAAGTGTACATTTCAGAAATTTGTATATGAATACTGCCAATGCATTTCTAAGTAGTTGTTTCAACGTTTATTATATAAATTACTTTTAAGTAGCAATAAATTTCAAAGGTGAGTTAAAAGCTATATTAAATATCTTCTGTTTCATCTACAATCTGATCTATAGTTAGAAAAGCCACTTATTTTAAACATGCATGTATGAAACACATGTTACATATTGGACATATTTTATTTCATGAATAATTATGTCCTTCACCAAACAGCTATTTTAGGGAATGCTGAAACAACTTGAAGAACAATGAAAATCTTCAGTCAAAGAACCAGTATTGTAAGATGGCAGTTGTCAAACAAGAAAAGAAGAAAACAGTCACAGTAGGAATGGTCATTGATATCAGCAAGCCTGGTTTTTCCTCAGTGTTTAATTAACAGACACAAGTCTTGCATAGGTACACAACAGGAAAATTCTACCGTTTATCTTGTCTTATTTCTCAGTTCTTGTTTCTGTTTGTTTCAGATAACTCTGCATTTTGCCTCTGTCAATATAAATGCAAACACTGGCATTTAGAGACCTCTAACACTGAATGACTCTTCCGCTGTTCTCTGTTGGCATTTGCACATCACAATCCAGAACCCTGGCTTCAGTGTGCGATAATGTTAAACCCAGCCCATACCTTACTCTGTTTGCACAGTTGTCTACACTGACAGTCATTCAGGTCTTTTAACATTCGGCATTCTTTACACAGCAGGAAGTTGCTGTTCTGATGAATTGCTCAGCATTTGGTACACAGAACATGAAGTGTTTAATTGCTGTGCTGTTAACAGCCTGCAGGCAGCAAGCAGCAAGCAGCAAAATGAACGTCGCTATACTTGTTGCAAGAAAGTAAGAACTTAACTGTTAAAAAAAAATCACTGCTGCTACTAGATTTACTGCTAATGTTTCCAAAGCTTTATTTATCCAAATAAAATACAACTAGCTTCTCTGCCTGGTTGTACTTTTTTAACAAGAAGATTCTATATAAAGAGCTGGTTCACAAAATATACTTTTTTCAGTGTGTGTTTGTCATACTCCATTTTTTATATGCAGTGTGCCTTCAAGATGTAAGCCAGCAATTTTTTTCTCTATATCACATTTTCTGGCATAAAATTTGGTCACTCCTCACCAAATTGTATACAATAAAATGTTCGTTTAAAACTAGAAAACAGACAGAGGGCTCAAAAAGATAACGCCAGATTTGAAGTTTGAACATTATCATTGATAACTCACTTCTCCAATTTGCAGACATTATTTACTATATACTTGATGTAATGCAAAAATATCACAATGATAAAACCGGTTAATAATTATTTATAACTATTTATAGTGGGTCATGCATGTAATTAAAAATAATTTATTATAAGTTTTTAAATTTTAAAATCATATCTGTTTTTGGAATTTTTTAAAACTATTTCAAAATCTTTGATTGTCTTTCTACTGCACCTGCTTTTCTCTTCCATTACATCTATCAGATGTGCCATACCGTTTGGGATCAACAGTTACAGCTCTTCACATCGTCCTCTCTCTTATAGCTCTTAATAAATTTTGTCTCTTTGCTATTAATCTTAAAACCTGTTGTAACATCCATTTGCTCAAGCTCATCATGTATGTTATGCACTGTTTCCCTCTGTCTATCTTTCTCTCAATCTATCTTGTGAGTAGCAGATTTTCCAAGCCCCCACTTTCTCATTACAAAAATTTCAACTTCCTGTTCCTCATGTTAAGTATAAGTATTAAGTATAAGTTTCTGTTTTGTTTCCATTTATCCAAATCCTTGTTAATGTTCACATGTTCAGTCCATAGTGTTAACATCTAACACAGTCTATCCCACAAGTTTGGATGACCGATTGTCTTCCCATGAACCTGAGAGGGGCCACCAGGAAGAGGAGAAGGCCACGAGGGACATTCTGGATTATATTCTCTTAGAGACCATTCGCATTTGGTCAAACAAATAACCTATTTATTATACTTACGACTGGTTGTTGTTTATCTTCTTTAACACATGGTATCTTCAGTATTTTTTGTAGCACCACGTTTCTGAGTAGCTACTGTTTTTCAAAGTCTACCATTCTTCCAGAGTGCTCAATCAGGGTGTGAGAGTGTAAATATCCAAGCGAATAAGGAAAGGAGAAAATTAATTTAAAACAGTGCTTAATATAAAAATAGCGCTATGAACATTTTTTATAAATTATAGTTTAGAATATGTATAAATTACAATCTACTACAAAGTGTACATTTTGTTTTGACATTGAAAGGACAATCTCTTATCAGGTAGTAAATGCTATTTTTAAATATACTGTATTTGGGTAGTGAGTTTTCTTTTATGCAGCTTTCATTGAAAATGACAAACAAGGTTTTTATATAATTTTTCATGTGTTCTAATAATTTTTTCTTTTCAGAACTCAAATTATATAGGAATTGTTCAAATGTTTTGTTTTACAAGTGCTTTTGGCTATACTTTTAGCTATTATGAAGGGTGAATTTTACATGTAACTGAATATGTGTAGAGTTTATATATAGAGAGTCATGTGTATGTTATACTAGCATCATAACCCAGCGTTGCCCATGCAACTCAGAACATTTTAGTAGTAGGAGCAGAGGCTGATTAATGAATTTAACATACAAATAAAAATTATTTATTTTGTTAATGCTTTATTTTTTTTAAATTTTATTTTCTGAAGTTTGAAATATTAAATCTGAAAAAAAAACTTAAATAATTAAATTAACCATTGGCACTTTTTTTTACATATTTTGTTTTTGCTTGAAAAAACACTTTTTTAAAAAATATTTCTTTTGTTTCAAAATTACGGGGAAAAATATTCACATTTTTTTGTTGACCAAATTAATTTTTAAAACATTTGAATTAAAATTAAATATAAAGGCTCATTTAAAAAAATTTTTTTTTAATAAAAAATATTTTAGTTCCATTTGATACGTGGGATTTGATTTCTGTGACATAATCTAGCAACCATATTAGATCTTAGATGTTTTTTGGAGCAAATGTAAACAATCGGCTCCATTGGCCAAAAAGTGCAAATGGAAAAACTGCTGAACTTAAACTCAGAAAGTATGTGTCAACCTTGCTTCTCTGTAGATATGTGTCCCTAGAAAGTTTGAATGGTGCAGCTTAAAAAATGTAGGCATGCATAGGGAACTGTCACACACAGACTCACAGATTGCCTTTTATATATATAGATTCAAAACACAGTAAGCACATTGTTGCCATTTTTATAATAGATATTATTAAGCATAAGATTTTTCTTTTTTTATTAATAATACTCCCATTATTTCCCATTTATTATCTTTTTTTTTTTGCATGTGGATGATGCTGTTATGTGTGTATTGTCAGCAAATATGTCAAGAAAAATCATTAATATCTAAGCAAAACCATCTGAATGTTTACCTCTTATATCTTAAAAAGAGCAAGCTGTTTATTTTTTATATATGAAGTTGTGTTTATTTAATAAACTTTCAAGACTTACTTTTACTTTACATTTTTGAAGATGATGAATTTTGATATACAATAAGACATTCATAAAACAAAATACAAGTTTTCAAACATAGGAAGCTGTATAAAATATGCAGTTTAAAACAGAAAACATACATCAGCCTGATTTGCCACAACTGCTTACAAAAATTCAATCATGAGTGTTTCAAATTCATCTTTGTCTATACTTGAGGGAATAGGTTGACACCATAAAAACTAAGTTTCATTTTTTTTTTTTTTGGCTTAAGGAAATTTCTTCTGTTGAGAAGTTTGACACATTTTTTGTCAATGTGCCTGCTTTTTTGTGAGGTATGGAAATTTAAAATATTCTTGTACAGTTAATTACTATATGATCCAGCTTCTTAAATCTTCTTGGATCTATCCATGTCTTACTAATGGATTTGTTTTGACTTTTCTTGACATATAGCAAGTTGTTTGTATGTATTGAGAAGGCTTTTTTAGTCTTTTCTTAAGGTTTTAGCTTATCATGAGTATACTAATGTCTCTTATGGACATTAGAAAATAGAGCAGAAGAGCTCTCTATTTCCAAGTACCTTATCTTCATTCCATGCAATACTTGTACCACTCCAGAACATACCTGATTCCATCAAACATGCTCTCTATTTATAAAAAGTAGAACACATCAAATCTGACAAACTGCTGGCGCTCAATCCACTATTTCTGGTTTGACAGTTTAAAAGCATCTATTCAACCTCATATTTTCTAAGTATGACCTATTTCCCTTTGAAAATGTTTCAACCAACTTACTGATGCATTGCTATTTTTTGGCAAATGCTCTGTTGAACTATGTACATTAATTCTATCAATTCAGCCTGTTGCAGCTAAAGCCAATCATTACATGTACACAGGGTTATATCATACACATTCTTTTCATATTCTATTAATAAGATGGAAGTCTTTTTTAAGAGAAAGCTTTTATGAATTATAATAGAAAAGAATGCACCCATCAATACTGGCAAGAACAATAACAGTTACTAGACTTGAGAAACCTATTTTCATAAAAGATTTTTTTAAAAGAGACATTTTATGAATTCTGACTGAAAAGAAAGCTCCCATTAATACTGGAAATAGCAATAACAGCTACTGGACTTGAGAAAACTATTTTCCTGAAAGATTGTTTAAGATAAAGATTTTATGAATTACAACTGAAAAGAAAGCTCCCATCAGTACTAGAAAGAGCAATAACAGCTACTTGACTGGAGAAATCTATTTTCCTGAAAGATTGTTTTAAGAGAAAGATTTTATGAAATACAGCTGAAAAGAAAGCTCCCATCAATACTGGAAAGAGCAAAAACAGCTACTTGACTGGAGAAAACTATTTTCCTGAAAGATTGTTTTAAGATGAAGATTTTCTGAATTATAACTGAAAAGAAAGCTCCCGTCAATACTGGAAAGAGCAATAACAGTTACTGGACTTGAGAAACCTATTTTCCTGAAAGATTGTTTTAAGGGGAAGTTTTTATGAATTATAACTGAAAAGAAAGCTCCCATCAATACTGGAAAGAGCAATAACAGCTACTGGACTTGAGAAACCTATTTTCCTGAAAGATTGTTTTAAGATGAAGATTTTATGAATTATAACTGAAAAGAAAGCTCCCATCAATACTAGAAAGAGCAATCACGGCTCAAGAAACCTATTTTATGAAAGATTGTTTAAAGAAAAATATTTTATGAATTACAATTGAAAAGAAGGATCCTATTAATACTGGCTTGAAATAAACTGCAAAAGGTTGATATACTGAAGAAAACCACCAATCAAAAACATAACTGATTAATGATGTAAGATTCTTATGTAGTATGGGATCACAACTTTACCATCTTAAGTGCTGCAGCAGTTTCAATAGCAGACAGGTTTTGTTGGGTGGAGTTACTAGCCACACACCTTACTTATGTATTAATGTTCTCCTACTCATAGAATGTTTACAAACCAAGGCTTCAGAGTTCAATTTTGCCTTACTGTTTAATCCAGAGCTGGGAGAAGAAGAATATACCTTTCCTTATTGTATTTGTGTGAATGCAAAATGCTAGAATTCAAATTTTCCCTAATTTAATTTTTCAGTTCTTTGCGTACCTTTGAAATCAGAGACTACATAAACATCTAGTTATGCAGTAATAAATTGTTTACTGGAAAGTCCGTCTTTTGCTATTGAGTGTTTATATAAACTGCAGAAAATAATCTTATAAGGAATAACATATCAGTTCTTATAGTCACAGTTTGGCAAAGTTAGAAGATTGCATCAATATAATTTGCATACTGAATGCAAAAATAGAATGATTCTTGTTATTCCTATTTACATATTATGAGGTGAAGTAAACATTTTTACTGTTGCCAATTTCAATGAAAAGCACCGTCTTTGCTTGCCAAGATAAAGCTAGAAAATATCCTTATACCTATTAGGCAATCACAATTCAGCACAAACTTATATGTCTAACTTCATATTGTATTTCTCTACTACTTTTTGGTGAGGTTTGATTCAATATAGTAAGACGTCTTGTGTAAAACCAGAAATGGTGTCAGATTTTCTTACCTATTTTCTTTCTTTCTTTACTTTTAGTAAAGAAAAAGAAAGATCAAAATATTTTTTCTTATTCAAAATACCGCTTTACTATTTCTTGATAAAATTACCTCATGCCCATAGTATATATGCATTCATATATATATATATATATATTGTCATCTGCAGACTGATCTGTTTTGCTGTATCACAGCTCATCAGTACGGTTAGAATCCGATTGCATTTTAACCCAGGATTGAAACCCAACAGAACTGGCATCAGTTGGCGATTCTACCTCTGGGTTATGGGCATTTGGTAGAAGAAGGCATGTAAACACACAGAAATACACAAGTTGTGTGCATATATATATATATGTAGGCACACACACATATATATGCACACAACTTGTTTACTTCTGTGTGTTTACATGTATACAAAAAACATATGCACAGAAACACATACAAAAAGCATATCCATGCATACACATGAAGCATTCACATAATTTACATGTATGAGTAATAGCATAATCACATAAACACATGCAAAAACATACATTCAAATGCAAACACATCTAAACATGCAAAAAGAGAAACATAGCAAAATATGAATATATTCAAACATGAACAAAGATACACACACACAAACATAGATATATTCCAACGCAGGCAGATATACACACTAATTCATTCACATATGCATGGATGAACACACACTGTCTCACATGTTATGTTGTATTTGTCAAATGTTTTATAGATTGTCAAGAATTAATATGACAAAGCATATTTCTGTACACTTCTTCTCCTATATATACATATATATATATATATATATATATATATATATATATATATCTGATAAATATATATATATATTTATTTAAACATTATTTTTTTAATGGATCCATTAAAATTAATGTTGAAACAAATAAATTAATTACATGTCGTTGTTAATCTATTTTGTAATGGATTTTGTAAAAGTTTCAGAAATGAATGATCTTTGTTGTTATTTGGATACCAAAAAATACCAGAAATGAATACTCATATAATTTGGAAAATGTGTGTTTAAAAGCACTATTTTAGCTTTATTTGACCATTAGTTCTATGTGGTCGAGTGGTTAAGACTAATGCGATCTTATAATAGTTTTCCCTAGAGAATACAGGTTGGAACCCTGCAAGAGCATGCATATTTTTGCAACAGGTTTTCTCAGTTATTCAGGTTAGTAAATGTTAAGAATTATACTATTTAATTATTAAAAACAGAGCATCTACTCAAATATGAGTATCCATTAAAAATAATGCTTAAAAATAAATAAAAAATATGTTGTAGTTAATTCATTTTATAACAGATGTTGTCAAAATTTTACACAGACACACACATATATATATAAACGTGGGATAATATGTACATTTATTAAGCTATATGCATATATATATATATATATATATATATATATATATATATACACAGTAGCAGGCATAATATAAGGAATGGAAATGACAAAGACATAAATATGTGCATTACTTAAAATGTAATGCTTGATTAGTAATGAAATTTTTACCAAATAATGATTAGGGTGTAATACATAAATATTATACAAAGTTACAAAAATTTACATAATACTTTTTTTTAAATAATGATTAAACAGAACAAAGGAAATAAGCTTCTGGACAAAAAGTTAAGGGACAATGTTAATAATTTGCATAAACTTTTAATTTACATTGTTAAAAACTTGATAGAGCTTTTCAACAATAAGTAAAAGTTCATTTATCATTAAGATTTTATTTTTAAGCAATATGGCAAATTCAATATGGCTGCTCATATTCGAGAATACCTGTCGACTGGGAAGCTAGCTAACCCCCATTGCAAATGTCTGCTCGTCATACCTGTGCTCATTCAACACCCATAGAGCCCACCTGTAGTTTATACTGCAACTATGCTGAGCAAAACTTAATTACAGTTTCTGGGAGAGAGCACATTATCTAGCATGAACAACGGCCTGAACAATGACTTGTGACTTCAGGCTATCACAACCATCAACAGCTCCTTAAAGGGAGCTGTCTACCCAAATTTACTCACAGGGCTTGGGACAACCTGTGGTATGGCTTTCAGGTACTTTCCAAAGGTGTCATATGCTGAAATCACCTTTTTCAGATCAATAACATAAAGAGATCACCTTCCTGGCAAATCAACCATGGTGAGATTCAAACCCAAGCTTCATAGTCAGAAAATAAACATTCTAACCACTAGGCAATGCTCCCAACTATATATATACTAGCAGTGTAGCCCAGCATTGCTCAGGTGTAATGGAAGCTTTAAAACTAATCCATGGTCCTGGAACTCAGACTCTTTGGACATTGGCACAAAAGCCTAAAAACAATAGTTGTTTCCAGTTAAAGCAAAACCGTAGACTGAAAGAAAAATGAATGGATGTAAGTCAAATTTTGATTTCCTGGTATCGATATCAAATAAGTGTTTTTTGTTGTAAACTGAATTTTTAAGGCTAAATAAGTCCTCTGAGTAAATGGTATCATGGCCGAGACTAAGAACTACAATTATACCTACTTAGAGCCAAACCCGAAGCAAAAACTAAAATAAAAGGGCTGAAAAAATACAGACATACAGACAGATAAACAGACACACACAAACATATTGCCTTTCATATATATATATATATTATCAATTTTCTGCACTATTGTAAGAACTGCGACCTTGAAACTTCTGAATATCATTTCTTATGTCTTTGTTTATGAGTGTATCAAATTTGATTAAAATCGGACTAATCCTTCTATAACACGATTTTTTCGATTATCGATTTTTGATATTTATCAGGGGTACCTCAACACAAAGCCTAGTTAAGAACATTCGCACACGCTTATAGTACAACTGTGTAAATTTTCAATAAAATTGGTTCAGCCGTTTTGGAGTCTATAGTTAATGGACACACACACACACACACACACACACACACACACACATGCATACATACATACACACACAGACAAAGTTCTATTTATAAATAAGTTTAGATTTATATTAGATTATATATATATATATATATATATATATAATCTAAATATATATATATATATATATATATGCATATGTAGTTCAAATCATTACACCAAGTTTCATGCAGTCATCATTCAGATCAACTGGCAATCGTGCTTGTATAAAACTTGAGTAGGGATTTGAATTGACTCTCTTCTGGTTAGTGATATGCTTTGTATTAGTTGTTTTACATTGTCAACTGCATCTGTTTTTTCCTTTGAACATTGAGTACTGTTGATATGTGTATAGTCTATTCTTGTATCTGTTCCTTGTTCTGCAGGGAGATATTCAATTAAGCATTGTTTATAATTACATAAATAGGTACCTGTCCTTTTACCTTTTTTTTTATTTTATTTATTTTTATTTTTTCTTGTTTTTTTTGTTGGTTTCATTGTTTATTGTTTTTAAGATTTTCTTTTTCTTTGTCACTTTCAATACGTATGTTTGGCAGGTTCCATATTAGTAGGATTGCTAGTCCAGATTTTACCAATACTTTAGGTTGTTTTATAAATAGATAGATAGATAGATAGATATGTAAAAATATATTCAGTTATAATCTGAGATTAAGGACAATGGTTAAATAAAATAAAGACAAGTGGAAAACTGTATTTTAAATCGCCTATGCGTTTTGTCCTGTGATGGACATTATCAAGACAAAAGAAATGAAATGCGCTTTATTCTAAATTACATCTATAAACAAACAGTGTTGCTAACCACAAAGACGCTCACAAATCATTTCAAAAGATCAACAGAATATTTTAGTTTTTAGAATTTTTTCATGTGTAGTGCAAAGTCACGAGATATTAAAATGAAGGGAATTTGACAGTTTTCTTTGAAAACTGTTTAATTCGTATGTTAGTCTGTTTTAGAATTTCTTCATGTGTAGTGCAAAGTCACGAGATGTTAAAATGAAGGGAATTCAACCGTTTTCTTTGAAATTTTTATTATGTATGTTAATCTGTTTTAGTATAATTTCATAAGTAAAGGTGAGATTGGGAAAAATCCGGAGTGCAAATTGATGTTTTGGTAGTACTGGATAGATAGATATGTATTTGAGGAAACACTGACTAAACACTTTTACCATTCTAAATGTGGCCAGGTAAGCATAAACAATTATAGGTGGCTCTGTGTGGGACATTCCAAGGTACCCACAGTGATGTACACCATCACATTGTCTGGATGGGCCTTGAAATTCTATGTGTCAAGGACTATTTGTCATGCCTTCACACTTCTTACTCCAGGAAATCAAGATAAATACCAGCACCTACATTGAAAGTATTGAAAACTGTGGTCAAGCCTAGGACTGAGGTATGACTATACATGTTTCTATAGTAGTCTAATCTCTTCCACATGGTCAATATGACACTAAAGTGACTGGTCAAGAATTTCCCTCATCATATCACCCTATCCAAGATCCTAACATTTTTTTCTGATTTGAATCTGCAAAGCAACAACATCTTGAGCATCATCATCAGAAAGATCAATCAGCTGCCCCACAATACTAACAACTTTCAATGCTGACAACAGCTAAAGTGGATATGACATATCACTTGAAAATAACAACATAATAAAGGTGTAGATGTTATACATTACATCAAACAAAGGCTTTGAAGTGAAATGACCATAAGCACTGGGAAGAGCAATAACAAATGAGAAAGCCTATTTTCCCAAAAAGTTGTTTTAAGAGAAAGGTTTTATGAAATCTAACTGAATAGAACTGGCTGAATGTTTACTTATAAAGAAATGGCTTCTATTACCATTAGCATGAACAGTATCAAAGACTAGACAAAATGCATCCACTGAATTAAAATGAAGACATATTCTTGCATAGACACACATTAATTTCATTGTAGATGTGCAAAAATAAATATCAATGTTTACATATTTAAATATCTATATTTTCAGCTTTGAAAAGAATGGTAAACAGAGAAAATATTGCTGCATATTTCAGGAACTAATAATTGAAGTTTTGAAGAATTTTTAGGCCTTTAGAAATGGTTACTTGTTAAAGGGATGTGTGTTGTGATACAGTGGATATTGGTTCCAAATGAGAAATTGAACAGCTGAGTTCAAATTCCATTTGAATTTGTTGCATTCACTTATGCACAAATACCCTTGCAAAAGGTATTAATCTATCTCTCCTTCTTACAGCTATGGGTTAAATGACAGAGCAAATTAGTTTCTTTAGCTTTGGTTGGCATCCAATCTACCATAGAAGGTAAAAGCAAGCTATTACAGGAAAATTTTTGCCCATTCAGTCATGATTGCTCAACGTGTATCACATTTGGCATTTAACTGATTTGTTAAAGTTTCATGCCAAGTGTGATTCTTTTTTAATGAAGCTGTTATGATTGGCCTTGTTTAACATATATATCATGTCCATTTCCATGTTTCATGGGTAGTACAGTGTTTTCTTGATGGTTCCTTAATTGAACCATCATGAAATGTTAGAGCAAGTTTTACAACTGTATGCCCTTACTAACACCAACCAGTTTAGAAGACTAGAAACTCTGTGCTTTTATTGAGATACCATCTCTACAAAGATTACCTACCAAGGTTAAAGAGTTCAGACTACTCTATTCTACATAGAGTAGATGTAGAAGTTCTTATTTGAGCTTAATATATATATATACAAGGATTTATTATCAGAAGTATTTGATTGAACTAGTTAGGTAGATGTATGAAAGGTCTTGTAATGTAGTTGTTAATAAATCTTTCTGATTTGGTTTTGTTTTGTGAATGAATAAATTATTTGCAAGTGATATGTCTATTATTAAAACGTAATATTAAACAGGAGTCTACGGCTATATCGTGTTGAATACACTGGTTCTCATCCGATCATCGAAGTTAAGCAACATTGAGGTTGGTTAGTACTAATTAGGAGACCATTTGGGCTTACCAGATGCTGTAAACGTAAGGACCAAGAATGGCCCATCGGTCCTCCAGGTTTGGGGGTTAAGCACAGGGCTAACAACCCTGCTCCATAAAAAACAGTTTGTTACAGAAACAGTAACAAAAAGTTGCTGCCCTACACACCATTGGGTGTAACAGGTGAGATGATGATGATGTTTAAACATGAGAAATATAATATTTACTCAAATGAAGAAGATACAAGCCATACTTGTCAATGATTACCAGGAATTCATAAATCATTTCAATCATAGACTCACTATACTGGATCCTATTATTTGTCAAATGAACGGAATATTGGATTCCAGTTAAATCTGCTCATTCATTTCATGACAGGAATAAAACAATTGACTCCCGCTTAATAGAAATTACTTAGGTCATTTAAAATTAGTCAAGTTGAATCGTTTTCTTGCAGAACATAAGTTGGGATTATAATTCATTCTTATTGAAAATTGCATGTTAGGAATTAATCAGATTGGATTCAGCTTATTAAATCAAATTAGCTATAAATTAAAAATACAAATATTATTGTATTTTTATTGTATTTTGCTCCAGACATTTGGATAAACTTTTTCACTGCGGGCTATGTTTTACTAAGTGGACCAGTTTGGGCACCACAGCATGGTGTAATGGTTAGCAAGCTTGACTTGCTAGAACCTTTTACACCTGAGGTCAATCTTTACTGGGTACCCCATACTTTCAGCCTTGTGCCACATCTAAGTGCACTTAGAATATCAACTATCTGGACTAGTTGAAACTGTTTAAACTTTTATGCATAGAAGGTTAAAGGGTTTTACTAATGACACAAGGTCTACTTGACATTGATGTAAAACATTGTTTGAATTAAATTCATGACAATGCCTGAAATATGAAAGCCAAGTTTAGTGGCTTACAAGCACAGATTAAATAGTTTATAAATTACATTCTTTATTTTGCATTTTCCTTAAATTTGGTTCATTAGAAAATATGCTGCTTATTCTTGTTAATATGTATATTTTGATACAATAGATATTAGATTTGAATGAAAAATCAAAGTGCCAAGATCAAATTCCAGTTGACTTTGTTGCATTTACTTACACACAAATACCCTTTGGAAAGTTATTAATCCATCTCTTCTCCCACAAATTATGAATTGAATAGCAAGATTGGATTCTATAGCCTTAGTTAGAGACCAGTCTAATGCAGAAAGAAACGACAACTTTGAGCGTCAGGGTGGAGTGGATATCGACTCAAAACAAGAAATCGGGGAGCCAAGTTCAACTTCTAGTTGAATTTGTTGCATTCGCTTACATTCTCACATTCACTTACGCACAAATACCCTTGGGAAAGGTATTGATCCATTTCTTCCCTCCATTTATAGGTTAAGTAATAGGACAGATTGGGTTCCATAGTCTTGGCTGGCAGCCAGTATACCACAGAAAGCAATGGCAACCCACTGCGAGATAATCTTATGCCCAGTTAATCATTTCTCTTTTGAGACATGATAACCCAAAGCATGTATCAGGTATGGTCCTTAACTGACTGAGTGCAAGAAAATCTTGTGCCTAGTTAGTCATGGATTGAACGAAATATGATTGAAAAAGCATGTATCACATATGGCCCTTAACTGACTGAGTGCAAGAAAATCTTCTGCCTAGTTAGTCATGGATTGAACGAAATATGATTGAAAAAGCATGTATCACATATGGGCCTTAACTGACTGAGTGCAAGAAAATCTTCTGCCTAGTTAGTCATGGATTGAACGAAATATGATTGAAAACGCATGTGTCACATATGGCACTTAACTGACTGAGTGCAAGAAAATCTTGTGCCTAGTTAGTCATGGATTGAACGAAATATGATTGAAAACGCATGTATCACATATGGCCCTTAACTGACTGAGTGCAAGAAAATCTTCTGCCTAGTTAGTCATGGATTGAACGAAATATGATTGAAAAAGCATGTATCACATATGGCCCTTAACTGACTGAGTGCAAGAAAATCTTCTGCCTAGTTAGTCATGGATTGAACGAAATATGATTGAAAAAGCATGTATCACATATGGGCCTTAACTGACTGAGTGCAAGAAAATCTTCTGCCTAGTTAGTCATGGATTGAACGAAATATGATTGAAAAAGCATGTATCACATATGGCCCTTAATGGACTGAGTGCAAGAAAATCTTCTGCCTAGTTAGTCATGGATTGAACGAAATATGATTGAAAAAGCATGTATCACATATGGCCCTTAATGGACTGAGTGCAAGAAAATCTTCTGCCTAGTTAGTCATGGATTGAACGAAATATGATTGAAAAAGCATGTATCACATATGGCCCTTAACTGACTGAGTGCAAGAAAATCTTGTGCCTAGTTAGTCATGGATTGAACGAAATATGATTGAAAACGCATGTATCACATATGGCCCTTAACTGACTGAGTGCAAGAAAATCTTCTGCCTAGTTAGTCTGACTAATTCTTCTTAAGAAGCATTAACTGTATTAGAATTTATAAGAAAACCAAAACTCATTTTGTCTGTTTTTTCTTGTCAGTTTAAACTCTTTTCAGCTGTTTATCTGATGGCAATTGACATTTTTTTTGTAAAAAGAATATCAGATAAAAGGTGGGCATCTTGATTGACAATTATAGTTTTCTGCAGCTCTTCAGCAATAGAAGAAGTCTTGAAGAACACTCAAAATTACTATGATCAGAAGGCAGAGTGTTGAACCACAGGCTCGTGGACTACTTTTTACCATCATGAAATTGGAAACAGTGATAATGTTCATCTAAGAGGAAGAAACTGTTTTTGATTAATCACTGTGTTTAACTATCAGTAGAAAAACGTTTTTTTGTACATGTTTCGGGCTTTCTCTTTTACAATCTTTTACTCATTTCCATTATTTTCCTCTTTTTTTTTTTTTTCAATTGGAGTAGATAGACGAAACTATCGCCCGGTTCACACTCCACCCACATCTATTGAACGGGTGAAGAGGCTCATCCCTTGTTTCCTGTTTAGGATGTGGTTTCCGGCTTTCTCTTTTCCAATCTTTTCACTCTTACGTAGCCCCCTGCACATCAGTGGCGTTACCGCCTTGCTTGGGGTGATATGATTAAAAAAAAAAGGTTATATTACCAAACTGCTTGCTCAAACTTTGCTTGACCTTGATATATATATATATATATATATATATATCATAGCCAAGTTTTTTGTTTTTTTTTTAATTTTTTTTAATCATTTCACTCCAAGCAAGGCATTCCATTGCCACTATTGCGCATGGGGCTACATAGGGAAAGGTAAAGAGGAGGAGTGATTAGGTGTAGGAAATGTCAGAAGGAAGGTGATAGATGGGTAAGGCTACCGAGGATGAGGGTTGGGCAGATGGGAAGAGTGTTTGAAAGAATGGGAGCGAGTTAGTGTGTTAGGAGGTGTCTATTGACCTTACATTTAAACTCCTGGAGATTGTAGCTGTCGGGGAAGCAATCATGTGGAAGGGAATTCCACAGTCGGGAAGTGCGAGAAAAGAAACTATTGGAGTAGAAGTTGCGTTTATCGGTTTCACTGTAAAAGTGTGGGATCTAGTTGCTAATCTAGTTTCTCATGCAAATTCATATCTAGGGGTCAGTAGTGATCTAAGTTCATTGGAGCAGAAGCCGTGAAAGTATTTATAGAAGAGACACAGGAAGCCATGTTGCGCCGGTGAGAGAGAGACTGCAGGCAGTCTGCCAAGTTGATATCGATCACATTACAGTCCCTCCGCTGTACCTTGTCGAGAAGCCCGTGGAGAATAGCAAGAGCACCCGACCAGATATGGCAGCAGTATTCAATGCACGGGCAGATGGTAGCATGAATTTGTAGCATAGGAAGATGGTTAATGTTTCTTTGATTTGGCCTTGTGTCAAAGCCATGAAAGTACTTGTAGAAGAGGCACAGGGAAGCCACATCACGCCAGTGAGAAAGTGGTTGCAGCCGGTCTGCCAAGTCAGTATCAACCACGTTACAGATCCTCCTTTGTATTTTGTCAAGAAGCCCAAGAAGAGCAGCAGGGGCACCCAACCAGATATGGCAGCAATATTCAATACACGGGCAGATGTTAGATTTGTATATGTGCAGGATAGATTCAGGTGGGAAAAACTTCCGGGCCCTTTCATAGCGGCAGATTTGGCAATGGATTCGATATAGTCATTCCATTTGAGGTCCGCCAAAAGTGTAAGGCCAAGGAGGCATAGTGTTTTACTCTCTGGGAGGCAAGCCTGTCCCATGCTAATGGGAGGTAGATGCGATTGTCTATGGTGGTCAGTTGATAACAGCTTCGTTTTAGAAGCATTGAAATTTACTAGCCATTTCCTACCCCAGGCCACTACGGATTGGAGGTCCTTTTCAAGCTCGGCAGCAAGGTTCACTTTGTTGCCCACACCTGGTTTTTGATCGATGCAAGAGTAGATTGTTGTGTCATCGACATACATGCCTACTTAGGATCTAATAGCGTTGGGGAGATCATTAATGTACATCAGAAAGAGCGTGGGACCTAGGATAGAACCTTGATGGACGCCCGCATTCGTATGGTAGTTTTGGGTGGCATGCCCATTTAATACTACCTTCAATGTGCGGTTAGAGAGGAATGACTGGATGAGGTCAAACAGATGTCCAGTTATCCCGTAGCTCCGCAGTTATTTAGTTCTAATTCTAACCTAAACATTCCAGCCTCTTTAACTCATGAGGTAGTACAAAATCAAATTTTAAAAAAAACCCTGAAATCCAACCTGCCTTAAAAATTATTGTTTACACATTTAAATAATGTATGGTTCTGCTGTGTATCTTACCTAGGACAAATTAAAAAGTGTCATCCCATGACATCAGGCTACCGTTTCCTTTCACGACCCAAATCTTCAATTTCATAGTTCAACCTAATTCTCATTTTTGATTGAAAAATATTGACTCCTCTTGTGCGTTTGAAATAATGTTGGAGAATCAGTTGATATAAAATGCTTGAAGATACTGAAATTTTGAAACCAAAGTTGCGTAATCGACTGACTTCCAAATGAATATATATATATATATATATGAGTAGCAAAACACTTTTTGTATTTGTCTATGTTTCTTAAATAAGGTAGTATTTACAATATCTACATTTTCAGACTATTGTTCTTATCTTTATTGCAATGTTTATAATGTTTCGGCTGTTGTACGCTCTGACCTTCTTCAAGGACATATGGCCCAGTGCATGTAGATGTTGGTTAGTTCCAGTGAATTGACCCAAAGAGTTGTGAGTTCAGTACTAGGCTACAGTAGTTGTAAACAAATGACTTAGAGAGTTGAGCTAAAGGGAGATAACTATGTGGCTATCGAAAGTGCATTGCACATGGAATGAGAATGATATACCATAGTGAACGTAATAAAGATTTTGATTCAAAATAACTAGCACCTGAAGAAGGCCAGTTCGCACAATAGCTGAAACATTGTAAATGACAATAAATCATGCAACTGTTTCAGAATGACACACAATAACTTTTCAGACTTGTAAAATTGCTACATATGTATCATTCAGTTTATTTCATCACTGGCAAGGAAAATGTCTGGGTCTTAAGTCATCTTAAACCTCTATCCCTCTTTCAATAAAATTTTTTCTATACATCATGACCTGATTTTCTATTGGTTCACTGAGACAAACCGTCTGAAAAGACCCCACCTTAATATCTTTTCTGTTAGGAAAAGATATTAAGGTTATATATAAAAAACTTAAAACAACATAATTTTTTACCAAATCCACACAATTAAGCTTAGACGATTTTGGAAGGTTTGTCTTAGTGAACCAATAGAAAACCAGGTCATGATTTATAGGAGAAATTTGATTGTAATTAATTTGTTATGGTTTAGGTCATAGATCGCCCACTAAGTTAACTACATATGTTTGATGCACAGTGTATTTAAAAAGGAAAAATACTTTCCCATCTTTGTCATTTGTCCACTACTTTAAGTTGAATAATAACTTAAAGAAAATTCTGTAACCATTTCACAGTGACATGCAATAACTTTTCAGACTCGCATCATGCTACATATGGAAATGGCATGGAAATTATCTGGGTCTTAAGTCACTTTAAATCTCTATCTATTATGGCCTGATTTTCTATTGGTTCACTGAGACAAACACCCAGAAAATTTCTTCACCTTGATTGTCTGGATTTGGAAAAAATTGTGTTCTTTTTAAGCTAACAGAAAAAATATTTCACTGCTTGATGAGGTGTTAATAAGATAGTACCAAAGCACAATGGCTCTTGTATTGCATAAACTATGCTTTTATTATAATCTTATAATAAAAATATTGCCATACATAATGTTGTTATATAATAAGCATCGAGCACTCTTAATAAAGTAATTCTCTACAAACAATAAACTGGAAACCCATTGACCCATTAGTTTGTACTACTTTATATATATATATATATATATATATATATATATATACGTACTGCAGGTGGATCGGTTAAACAACATGAAACATGTATATATAAAAATATAATCTTCTATTTATATTCTTTCATAGGGATGCTTGTGTGGAGCAGAAGAGCAGCCAGAGAGAGTCATGCACACAAAGGGGTTGTCAGGAGTCAGAAGCAAGCAGGAGTTCTTTGTCACTTCCACCAAAAACCCCAGACTTTCAGTATTTACATTATTTGGATTATTGTCATTGTCTTTGTTGCTATTTGTACAACGTTTGGGCCATTGTACACTCTGGCCTTCTGCAGGTGTTAGGAATTTTGAACCAAACCTTTTATTACAATCACTGGAGTATATGAACTCCATTACTTGCGGGAAGCCTCAAATGAATGTCATGAGTTATCTCCCTCTAACCCTGTAAGTTACTTGCTCTAACCTGGTATTGAACTCACAACTCTCAGAGTCAAGTCAAGAACTAACCCACATCTGTATCATTAAGGACACATGGCCCAATTTAGTACTGCAATTAAATTTGTAAATATGAGGTATCATATAGGCAAGTGCATCAGAAATAATCCCATGACAATAAAAGTTCAGCTAAGTTATAGCAGAGAGAAAGAAAAGAGACTGAAGCTGAGATGCCAAGTCAGGACCAATAAGGTTGCATTTGGATTTTATCAAGAATAATACATAGCCGAAGAACCAGACCAGATGTGGCAGCAATATTTAATGCATCAAATGATGAAGCAGATTCAATGAGGGTGAAAGTTAGTGGAATAAAATGTATCATTTTGCTTTTATGACCAGATGATAGATTTTGGTTTGGGAAGATTTCTAGATTTTGGAAATATTGGTATATGTTGTTGAATTTTTGTTCAAAATCATTCTCATACTATTAGGTATATATACTGACTTTATCATATAAATTCAAGGAACAGAATTATTAAATTCTAAACATTTTTAATGTCTTGATGTACAGATTATTTATAACAAATTTAGTTTAGAAGTAATGAAAAATGATCATGAAATAGACCATGCTAAAAAAGGTCCTAGTTCAATGAGAACCAAATCAGGAAAGTGCTTCAAAGATGGAGAAATGTGTAGAAGCAAAATGCTTCATATGAGGTTAGATAAATCTATGTACAAATATGTAATTATTGTCTTTTAAATTCACTCATGAAAAAACTATATAAACCCAATAGTACTGGTTCTGGAGTGTCTATACCGCAAATGAAAACATTTAATGACTTTAGAATGCAAGGAAAATATTTAAGTGTTTTTAACATGTAATTATATTTTTTTATTTAGATTTTTTGTTCATGCTGACTACCCTGAATTAATCTAGTGATATATGTGGTTAAAAATACAGCAGAGCTATGTTCAAAGGTAATAGTTAACTAGAAGCCATCATTGTGAACAAAGAACAAAGATTCTTCCACAAAGTACTTGTTTCTTTTTCATTCTACTTTCTGTAAACTGTTTAATACTTTTTGCATTGTTTTTTAATATATCCTTTATAATTTTAGATGAATGTTATAAAAGCAGCAGTTGAAGTTGCACATATTATATATATATATATATATATATATATATATATATGTGTGTGTGTGTGTGTGTGTGTGCATATATATATATATATATATATATACTAAGAATAAACTTACATCTGTTCTTTGTACAATTCTGAGTTTCTTTCATATACCAATTGCTGTACTAAACAGTGAAGAATAACGGTACATTCATTCTTAAAATAAATTTTAGTTCTGTTATTTTACATTAAGCACTGTTTTAATGCAAAAAAGACTCACTGTGTACTATTATATATATATATATATATATATATATATATATGAATAGAATAAATAAAGAACAAGTAGGAAAAAGTATCTTTAATCTAACTAAATCCAAGAGACAGTATATACTGTCTCTTGAATTTTTAAAATCATTTGTCCTTATTAAATCTATGAAGAAGATTGTTATAAGCTAAACATTAACTTATAAGACACTTTTTTCATACATGTTCTTTTTTTCTTCTATTCATCTTGTTGGATTCTGTTCCATATATTCAATTCACACACATACACATGCACAAAAACACACATTATGATACTAAAATATGTGGAGTTTTTAATGGGAGAGCAGGCTAGAGACTTGATTTGTGTCAAGGGAAACATGGAAAACAAAACCATATCAATTAATTTTTCAAGGACATGCTATAACATCTGGTTTACACATAAGTGGAAAGATTTCCCCTTTCAACAAGACAATGATTCAAAACACTCTTCTAAAATATGGCAAAATCACCTTGAGTCCAAAAAAGGGAATAAAATTTTGGAAATTATGACTTGACTGCCAAAATCTTCTGACCTCTTTCCCACTGAATTAATATGAGATTGGAGAGGAGAGTTTAAAGAGAATAATTAAAGAGTGAGAGTGAGCTTTTTTCTGTGTTTGAAGAATGCGAGGGAAGGTCTACCACATACTTTTTCTTCAAGGAGTATATAGCCATCAAGAAACTCCTCTTTAGGAAGATGAATCATCAGAAAAGCTTGTTATGTGCAAAATACATAAGAACTGGACATTGAAAAAAAAGCAAAATATATTGTAGTGGAATGAATTAGAACTTGAACTTTTTGATATTAAGAGGAGAGTTTATGTGAGAATAATGACTGAATGATGAATGTATTGTTCTAACTGTTAAACATGGTTGTGGGTCTGTTATGGTGAGGAGATGTTTTGTGAGTGAGAGAGTCGGAGATTTGATTCAGGTTAAAGGAATCATGAAAAAAGAACAATACCATTCAATTTTGCAAAGACACACTATATATCATCTGGTTTTTGCATAACTAGAAAATATCCAACTTTCAACAAGACAATGATGTAAAACACTCTTCTAAATGATGACAAAATGACTAAGTCAAAAAAAGAAAATTATGACATGGCCACTTCAATCTTCTAATGAATTAGTATGGAA